>QQSS02085756.1:0-17196 GCA_003687565.2 Craspedacusta sowerbii
TGTATGTATGTATGTATGTATGTATGTATGTATGTATGTATGTACGTATGTATGTATGTATGTATGTATGTATGTATATATGTATGTTTGTATGTTTGCACTGCAACTTCCCGTCCTCTGATAGTCAGTATGGGGTATCTCGAAATCAGGGTTCACCAATACGCACAAGAAAAATGTTATATATCTCACTTGCTCTGGACGTACTCATAAACCTAGTAATCTCAGTCTTACAAAGTGTTGCAATCTTGACAAGCAATCTCAGCACTCGACATCAAATAGATTATTTGTTGTCCTCATCATGTGCTCCATTGACTTCAAGCATCCTTATGCTGAGCTCTGTCTGGATCCAAGAGAAGATGCCGTTGCTCCGCACGTATTCTAATTATTTAAAGTCGTGCTCATTCAATTCGGACATCAGGGATTGTATTTGTCTCGCAAGGCATCACAGGCGTGTGCGAACACAACGTTTTTCTTCGTGTAATAATATCTGTTATACCTGCACCTGGTGTTCTGATTATTAAGTCAATGAATTTTCGTTGTCCGACATGAATCGAGTGTCTATGTACCAACCTGCCAACCAATTAAGTATTTAGCATTTCAAAACAATTGCAGGGAAACATGGTTACCCTCACGGCTAATAGATGTCTGGCTTCCCATGCACTTGGTGTATCCACGAAAAGAAAAGCCATGATGGTCCCGAATCCCGAACGGACCACATGCAATCATGATGGACACGAAGCAGGATGAAATAAGTCGTAATTTGGGAATCCTGTGAGTAAGGAGTACAACATGAAGAAAGAGATGGTCAATAAGAAAAGGAAAATTTTCTTAGCTTATTTTAGTTGCTGATCGAAGAAGTGTAAATCGAACATGATTATATAGAGCGTCATATTGTGGTGGTTTTAGTTGTCAATGATACCCACTCAAGATGCATTTTTGAAGAGGAAGAGAGATGGGATATCGCTGATGCTGCTTATTAGCCTTTTATTTACAGCTCTCTCTAACCTAGAGGATATTCCTAATACCAGACCATCACAACAACAACAATGCCTCAACAACTATTAATACAGCAGCAAAAACAACTACAACATCCACAAAATTTTATTTCTCTCCATAAACGCTCAGTGCTCGTCAGAGATACCATTGAACCACTGGCGTAAAGTTCCATACATCGAAATGCAAGAAAACCGGACAAAGTTTAAGTGTGAAGACATGCGCCTCAGCAACAAGGGGATAATTTATGCAGCTGAGAATTATCTGATCGAGGTTATCCCTTAAATACAAGCTCGAACGTTTCAATTTTACGAAGAAAAATCATAGAAGCTAGCACCTGAAAAAGAATGCTGTTAAATTGAACTAAGGATAAGGAACAAGACAAGAACTGCGTAGATGAAATGTTAGCCAAAACAAAATATTTACAAACTGAATGATTGGTAGCACTAAAATAAAAAGAGAAAAACAAGACTCTCAAATGTTTTCTCAGCATTGTCCCTATCCTTCATATCATGCCCTTCAATCTTCAGCATCAGTATCAACGTTATCATAATTCCAATATTATACGAAATCACATCCCAAAGGGATCATAACTTCTTCGGCAAATGTTATCGACTGTTCTTTCCCGAACATCATCGCGCAGACAACATGCGGACTTTCCGAGCATCAGCAGAGAAAGAGTAAATTTCAAATATGGTTAAGTACAGTAAAAGATAATATAAAGTTTTGAAGCAAGTTATTAATACAACAAAGGCATATTCATACCCTATTATATTGAAGTTGTACGAAACGCAACTACCACATCAAGAAACTGCATCTAAAACAAAAACTTTCGCAGGTTGGCATGAAGATGAAATGTTAGATAGCTAATATCAATGTTTGTAAGCTGGTTATATAAAGATGTAGCTTGAACATTTATGACCTTAGGTCCATGTGTATCTGTTCGTCTAGTTGGTGTCATACATATTTTTTGACAATTCTGTGAGAGAGATTTTTTTGATAAACATGATGGAGACGAAGTTTCACTTTTTTATTGTGCCAGTAATGAAAAAAAAAAAAAAAACAAGGTGCAAGTTAATGACTTGTTTGAAATTTAAGATTGCAATTGTGAAGCTATTGAAGGAGAAGGATCCTGAAAGCCAGACAATTATGCAACGCAACTCTTACGACTTGGTGTTGAAGTTTAGAGATCCTATTCAAATCTTTTTTTTGTCCAAAAAACTCGAGACCACCCGCACATCATATGATTGTGAAAAGGGGCTATAATAAGGTTCCTTCATAGTTAGGGCATCAGCATCGTATTTTTGCGAAGAACCACTCCACTAGTGCAAGTTTATCTTTGAGAGAGCAGCAGTATGATTCCTCCAGGAAAGATGAGAGTCCAATGCCTTGATACTTGCCATATCAGACAAAAGTACACGCGTATTGTTTATTTTGAGAGTGGTCTTGAAATCTTCAAGGCAAAAAAATAAAGCTAATAGTTTTTGTGACGTTTCGGTCCTTTCTTGGACCATCTTCAGACTAAATTGTCTATTTAGTCTGAAGATGGTCCAAGAAAGGACCGAAACGTCACAAAAACTATTAGCTTTATTTTTTGCCTTGAAGATTTACCCATCCAGGGTCCTTATTTCTTCTCTAAAGTTAGGTCCTGAAATCAAGTTTTTTTTATACGCTGAAATAGATGCTTTCGTCATACCTGCATTCCTGGATAGATGATTTGCACGGAGCAAGTCAAATGCTCTTGAAATTTCTCGCGACACAATTGCTCTCATATTCCCTAATGACTGGTTGTTGCATTGCACGAATTACCCATTAGCAAAAGGATGCACAAGTACAGTCGAGAAAAACTTTCTAAAATCATTAATATGAGTAAAAACAATTGAAGGAGTCGGAGCCTTGACAAATTCTGCAGTCAATCATGCAAGTATCAGGGGCAGCTTTACAATTAAGTAATTCAGATGAAATCTAAGTTTTTTTGGAGCGTTAAATTCCAAGTTACATTCCTTACACGTCTACATTGTGTCTGAAACTCTCACGATTGTCAACTCTAATAAACAATCGCACAAGGTGCTAAGGGATGTCAATTTGAGGTTGTCGAGGAGTATCTCTCTCGTCTGCCCCACTCACATAAGGATTTCCCATTTCTGTGTGAGCGCTTCAAATCAGTTAGGTCGAGATTCTAGTTCCGAATATATTTAATAAAGAAAAATGTTTCGTGCATCTTTCTATACCACAGCATGGCTTGATTTTATAAAAAGTCCACGGAGTTTTTGCATTGGATCAAAGTCTATAGCTGAAACCTTTGCTTTAATCTGAACAACAATCTTCGATTTGAGGCTCAAAACAATTTTGAAAAGGAGGTTTTCAGGTTAATTCACAACTCTGTCTTTGGAAAGACCATGGGAAATATAAGAAACCATCGCGTTATAAAACGTGCCAGTAAAAAAAGAATATTACTTGAAGCAAGTTATGAAACCCAAATTTAGGTGTGGCACCTTGCTCAGCAAGAATTTAATGGCCTCCGAGATTAAGAACGAAGATAGTTAAGACCAAACTGAAAAACAATGTGATCTTGGACAACTCATATTAGATTTATATAAAGAAAATTCATCCACAAGTTGCATTACGAATACATCTCACTGAAGTATGCAGATTAAATTGATTTATGCTATATGGTTACGGACACCCTGATAAACCTTATAAAAGCTTGGGACTCATATGCAAAATGAATTGATGCGCCCAAGTATCACCATGAAAATGAGAGACTATTGGTCTGATGAAAGATAAATTAGAGGGCCACATTATTACTGAATTTGTTGCATTGCGACCATTATTGTATTATGCATATTGTACACTCGACGACGAGGAAGTGAAGGGATGGAAAGTTAATATTAATTGCGACGAATAGAAAAATTTATACTTGAAGAATAGACAGACCGCTTATCAACTAAAAACGTTAGGCCATGTTGCAAAATAAAAGGCATGAGGTATTTACTTCCGATCTTTGTTTGAGGCTACCAAGGTAGCTTCAAAAAAAGATGATGGTAAACAGCATGTTGAACCTGATATCGTGAGGTCGGAGTAGCCCAGAAAACTCGTGCCTTTTTGAAGTTCAGAACGCGGGAATCGCTTCGGTATAGTTTTCTCGCTAATCTTTTCGACCTGTAAATAACACACCACTCAGACATGAAAAGACGTAACACCATGGCAACGGATGCTGCCTCCCCAAACCCCACTCCCCCGGTTTTGTTCAACAGCACTTACGGCAGCTTAATTGTTCCGTCCCGCTCAGTGACTGTCGTTGTGTGACGAGTTTTGCGTAAATACTCTGCTGCAGAAAAAAGTGTTTCCAGAAAATTTATTTTGGATTTCGACATGAAGGGGTGGTAGCAATGCAGTCTTGAAGCGTTTTTTCATTCTAGAAATGGTTGTTCTTGCTCGCTTTCTAGCGTTTTTTTCTGTATCTATAGTTTTCAATTGTTGCGGATTTTGGTTAACGGTCAATCATTTTTGCTGTTTGTCTTTTCCTCACTCATTTTTTATCTTGAGTGCATAACTCGGACTCGTGGATATAAAATAATTCTGAAAGAACGAAGCATATCATAATTCCTATAAGTTTCATCTGATAGAAAATGCACTTATACTTCCATAACATGAACTGCAAATTCATTTTTTGTTGTTTGACGAAACTAATATAGATCAAGAAGTTTACTGTCAGGTAAGTAGTAAGTAAATTATCAAAATACAATGTCCTAAAAGTTGAAGAGCTTATTCTTAGTTAAGAAAATCATTACATTGCTCTTGTTTCTGCAATTTTTAGAGGCTGGGGTTTTTGCAATTGTTATGGGGTGGTGCTATTTGGGCCTACAAAAATCTGTGTGAAATGCTTAATATTAGATTGAATTTTCTGATAGCAACTTTACAAATTTGTTTTATATCTCAACTTAACCACGCTTACAATGTTTGCCAGTTATGTTCAATCCTAATTTTGGTATAATAGGTCAACTGTGTGCTGAAACTCTCTAACTTGCTTGTACTGCATTACACTACAGGAAATTTGACAATCGTTACCCTCTTTTAAGGCATTTTAGCTCTGCACAAGTTGCTTCGTTCACATTGCCAAATTCGAAACGTAGTTTTCTAGACAGTTCCTAGGTAGTAGATGAAATGCTGTTGATGGCGCAATACTTCCGAAGTACTTAAACGTTTAGCTTAAAATAAAACTGCGATATTGTTAATCAGGGTACTTCGTATGCTGTCAAAATGTGCAGTTGCATATGAACATTATATTTAACCTCATTATATTATTTAGACCAGGCACTGGCTAACATTATGAGTGTGTGTCTATTATGAGTGTGTGTGTTTGTGTGTCTGTGTCTGTGTGTGAGTCTGTGTATGTGTGTATACATTTAGTCAAACGTGCATGCCATGTTAATGCTCATATACATTTCTAGAGCTGACTGCAGCACCTGACATTATTTGCTCGTTTCTGTTTCTGTGGTGGCGTATGTTCATGCATGAAAATGTTTGGTAAATCGTTGTTGACTTTGCTTCGGATCACAATGTATGTGGGACGTGTTTTTCATATTTTTTGTTTCACTCATGTCTTTGCATAGCTGATTGTGTGTTCATCCTCTGAATTTAATATCCATATTCATCAAAGCGCCCTGCACTGGTTAAAGTGTTATTATTTTTAAAAATTAATAGGAATATATAAGCACTACCATGCTCATACTATGTTTCTGCCCCTCCTGTTATTCCTTGACTCCTTAAAGCAATAGCCTACAACACAGCTTATGTAAGGTGTGTATCATGTGTTAGTAAAATGATGATTGCATGTGCATTCTTAGGTGCATTTAAAACTTTATAATGATAATTTTGTTATTTAGGATGGATACTCTAACTATGCATTGATAGGTATTGGAAAAGTACTAGATGCGTTTATTTTGTCAATTTTCTGTCAATGCTCTCACATAAAACGTGAGATTTTGTTTCTTGACTCTAGAAACTTATTGTCTGAAAAGGGAAGTTGTTTTTACTATAGTATTTTCTCTTTCATCCACGTGTTTGATGAAAGAGATTTAATCTGAGATATAATATTCAAAAGCATTTTCCAAAAGCTTGGAAGGGAATTCTCTCATTTATTCCAATTCCGGTCACACAGATAGGATTTTGGAAAGTTCAGAAAATGCATTAGTCTTCGTAATTCACGTAATCCATCGGCTTGTGATGCTCGATGGCAGATTAGCGGCCTTATCCTCTTGCACTAATCGCGAATGTGTTTGTATGTACTATTTTATTCAATAAGTGATGCTGGATGAAGATGACTTTGTTGGATACGTATCTACCCCATTTGGGTTCATTGAGCGTGATTTGTATCAACATGTATCCAAGCACTGTGATATCCAGGGAGTTACGTTTAACTCGAGGACTCTCGAACTTCTATTACTGGACTCCCGTGGAGTGACTGCATGGTCCCAGCACTCTGTCAGAAGGTTGCTCAACTATAGTGATTATCAGTTCAACGGGCTGCGGAAGATTGTTTACTGCAGGCACCGCAACGTCTACTTGGGTATTTCAAGGGAGTTTCAATTGAAGGTTTATAACTTGAACTTCCATGAGACTATATGTGCGGACTATGGACAAACCTTCATATCGTGCTTGGTCTACATCCATTCTGCGCAGCTGTTTGTATCTTCGGAGCGCAACATTTTTAAATTCTGGGAGTTCTCGGAGAACCAAAATGCCGGATTGTATGGAATCCAACCAAAAAGAGAGTGCAAGGTGCCGATGGATATGCAAATCAGCAGGATTGAAGTGGACGAGCGAGAAAACCGCCTATACTTGCTGTGCGAAAGAGACGTATGCTGCTACGACTTCCAGGGCATTCTCGTTTTTCACATTAGAGAAGCTGGATTTTTGCACACCTCGGCCTGCTGTTTCTCGCTCGGTGCGAACGTAATATTAGTCGGCGACACGTCTGGGCGGATATCTCTATGGAGCGTTGCTGGTGGCAAAGTAAGCGATTTTATGCCTCATTCTAATGCTGTAAGTGGATTGCTAGTTCATCCCTGTGACGATTACATGTTGTTGTCATCCTCCATGGATGGCACTGTCAAGCTGTTTTCCTTGCACACTCAAGAGGAACTCTCAAGTTGCAATGTTTTCAGCGAGGGTGTGCATTGGATGCTGCTAACGAAGCCTTCGACATCCTTATGTTGTGTGTCGAACAGGAGCTTGAAGATCCTGGACTTAAACTATGTGTACCGGTTTTGGAGTACCGTCCGTTGCGCCGTGAAGTCGATCGGAGTATATGGCTTCTGCTCAAGGCCAACGCATGTGCTGGTCATCTCCTGTGATAACAGCGTCCGGCTTTATTCCCACCGGTCTGGCAAAAAGCGATGTACCATTTTGCCCCCACCTTCTGTGAGTCCGCTACACGAAGTCGGGTCGGTGGGATACGACAGGGCAACCCACGTCGTCTACATTTTGATACAGAGTGAAATTTGGCTTTATAGCACACGAACCGATCCTGCCACCCGATTGTGCGCACTGGTTGTCTCGGAGATTTTATCTGGTTTAGCTGACACGAATTGGAGTGTTATTCAAGACTTTCGCCGTGACCCGTTCGCGTGTACGAGCCGACCTTACTTTCGTGTTGGTGACGATGATAGCGCTGGTGGCAAGGCGCACGCCGAGTTCGGTGCTAGCTTGCTCAAGAAGAAGCAGCAGGATGACAGCGTGGTCATGCTATGCCTCACCGTCGTCCCCTTTAGATGCGCTAAACCAGAAGGCGATGCCCAGAAGATTCGGGCCCTTGCTGGTGGTCTTAGCAACGGCATCGTCCTGTTCGCTGATGTAGCTGAAAGCTGCAAAGTTATTTTTAGTCTCCGGGTTCATCCCACATGTCCGGTGTCGAAACTTTCCGTCACAAGAGATGGAATGCGATTAGCAAGTGTCGTGGAGGACATAAACGCTTTGAGAATAGGTATATGGAACACTGAGTCGTGGGAAAATGTGTGGGACTTTAAAGTTCAGGAAAAATTGCAATGTTTTGCGTTCTCGGCCGCTCTTTTCGCGTGCGGCAATAGTGATGGCAGCTTGGATGTCTCTTGCTATGGAGTCGGTGATGCCTTCCAGCAAGAGGTGCGGAAGAGTAAAGAGCACTCAGGAGCAGTCATTAGCGTTGACATCCACACTTCAGGTCATCTAGTTGTTACAGTCGGTCGTGATTCCTTTCTTCGCGTCTGGTGCGTGCAAAAGATTCTGTTACACGAGATCAAGCTAGACCAGTCGCTCTCGTGCGCCTCGTTTCTCAATAGTTCTGGAGACATTGTAATGGGATTCCGAAACAATCTATTCGTCATCTCTCACGCCATCATAGAACCGTGTAGAAGTAACAGGTTTCCTGTTGGTGCTGACGACGAAGACAAAAGTGATAATGACTCCTTGGTTTACGAAGATCCGCACGTTCGGTTTGAACTACAGCTACCGCGAGACGTTAAGGATATTTCTCTGGAGAACTATCTTGTACCATATCCTGATCTTAACCTGGAGGGTTCCTGGAAGAAAAACCTCGACTTAACCTCGTGTTCTGCATTGGAATCTGCGGCTGTCGATGATGCGGAGTCTCCGTCCGACGCTGAAAGCGAAGTGAGCTTCAGGGCTCCTACAGAACTTTACTTGGGATCCGAGTGCTGTGACGACTCTAGATCCGGTAGCCTGTTTGAGTTCCCTGTATGTGTGCCATCTCCGACTCGTCTGTCGCCTTCTGGCAGCAGCAGTGAGGTAAGCCATGGTAGTGTTATGCCAAGCGTAGCCAGCCATCCAGGTTCTTGCACGGCAGTCTCTTCAGCGCTGAGAGAAGACCCATCGGCTTCGTCGGCGCCAAGTGCTAGAGCCCCTGATCGAAATTCGACTGAGCAGACGAAGTCAGGTGCCTTAGCTTTGCGAGATATGCAACTGCTTAACAAGAAGAAAATGGCTTCGGCTGGGCGTAATATTGCACAGTACAGCCCAAGAGCAGAGCCTAATCAAGTCAAAGTTAAGAGACGCAAAAAGAAAAAGGTTGCAGTGAATTCGAAGATAGGTCGCCCGGCGGATCTACAAAGCCCACGTGGTTTACGTGACGCTGATGGTGCTAACCTAGCGAATCCGGATGCTGGCGTTGTTAAAACGAAGACATCAGGCTTACAATCGCAGATAGGAATGGACACCTCTGTAGCTCAGGGTAAGGACAATGAAACGGACTTGCTGAACCCCAGTGCTCCTAGTGTTGGGACGTCATCTAAGAACCAGACCAGACCACCGAGTAAAGCGTCCCTTCCAGAAGAAGCACATCCGTATTCCCTTAGTTTAGCCAGCGGAGCGTCAGCTAGGCGAGAGATTAATGTTAATCGAGTCGCAGTGTTTGAGCCTCAAACCACGCTGTCAGAAATCGATACCCTCAGTCTCAAAGTTGTGATACAAGCGCCAGGTACAGACGAATATAGTGATGGTCTGATAGAGTCGCGGCAGTTGCAGGGATTTGAGACGCAGGTCAGGACTCCGTGCGCTGAGTCTAAGGTGATGAGCGCCTTGCATGCGAAGCCGCCTGTTCACTCGAACGGCGGGGCGTATGCTGATCGTAAAATCTCGAAATCTGTTAACAAAATTATGACGGAGCTGACCAGCGGTTGCGTCGCGAATGAGAAACCATCCGTTCGCCCCTTGTCCGTGCCAGAGTGCTGTGACCAACGGCCTGACGGTAAGAATTATGTCGAGTTAAGTTTCAGACGTGGATCACCCTCAACGAACCTTGATCATTCTGGTTACGCGTCTGGGAAGGAAACTGGATTGTCGACTAAAAAGGATCTGGATCCGTCGTCTGTAGAACGTTCATCGCGCTGCCTTTCATTTAATTCGAGGACCGTTGGGATGTCCAGCATTTCGCTCAACTTCAAAAGCAGTTTTTGCCACGGAGAACAATTATCGTCCCAGGAATCCGCTATACTATTGCACTTGAAGGATCGGGCTTCCAAAGTGCAAGTGCTGGTTGGGCCTGAAGATGACGTGGGACTTACCTTGTTCCCTTTGCCAAGCTCAGACAAAAACCCGCGTACGTCAGAATCTCATTCGAGTCATGTCACTCGTTTGCTAGGTACGGTTATGAAGGATTCATTAGGAGATAAGGCTTTCGCAAAGGGATTTGCGATACATGGAAGCTCGGCGTGTATTTCGAAGAATCACCGATCACATGACGATTCAAATTCACAATGCGCTAACAGCGCGGTGGCGGCTCCGTCTCGGAAGCTAAGTTTGACAAGATTTGTTCTTAACACGCTCACAACTTCGCAGACAGAGAAGCTTTCCTCGCCAGACCTTCCGTCTCGCGCGCTGCTGACGAAGACCCCCGAAAGATCTAAGCAAAGCAAGGAATCACGCAAGGAAGAGGACTGTCGCAGCGCAGCATGCCCGTCGTTCGATGACGTGGACCGAATTTCGACGTCACCGACTGGCTGTCCTGTCACGCCGAGGCAATCGCCCGTGCTTGGAGATTGGAAAGTGGACGAGCTAGACGACTGTCCGGAGTCTGAGCCATGTGGCGTAGCTCGTGAGCGCTTACAGCCGAGGGGTTTCTCCACTCCGAAAGTGACAGGGGATGATCCGCGTTGTGGCCGTGCGTTTCATGCGCTAGTCGGCCAGTGCTACTCGGCACCCGCTGGTCGTCGTTGTCTAACCGGCGACTTGGTCTCTAGTCGTCGGTTTACAACTAACTCGTCTTCTGCGTCTTATCATTCAGAGCCTCAGCTTTTGCATGTCGGCAATAGTTCTTTTTTCAAGCGGTTTGGCCCTGATGCCATGTATGAAATGTCGGACCTGGCGTCTAAAAACTACGTTCTCTGGGAGCTGCTGCGCAAGCGCAAGCTTGCCAAGTATAAGGCCGAAGTGCGTGCTGAAAGCGCATGCAGGCGTCGAGAACGAATGGCCAAAAGTCTTAAAAATAAAGGCGATAAGCCAGAGCCTACTCCTAGAGAAAGTCGACCCGCGACTCGTAGCTCTATGAGCTCAAATAAAAGCATGAACAGGGCAAATAGTCCAATATCGCTAAAATCGAAGCGCAATGTAACTTTTCAGGACCGCGGTGCAAATGCGTTGCTATACGAGTACACGACCCCGCAGTCGTTAGGTCCGGATACGTTTGGCGCTCAAGAGGAAGCATCCGCTGAGGCTGATGCGAAAGGTAAAATACAAAATCTCGAAGAAAAGCTCTCCGGCCAGTATCATCGCCTGCACCAGGCAAAGACGGAGAGCGACGAGGAGTCGCAGCGGGTCGCTCTTGAGCTTTTGAAGGCCAGAGCCACTGGATTGGGTCTGTTGCCCGTACGTCACAGCGGAGCGAGTATCCCAAGTAAATGCAGGTTTGCCTATTCCTGCAGGCTTTTCAATCCAAAACGACGATGAGCATTCTACGATGGAAGCCATGTAATTTCATTTGTATTAAATTTTAATCCGGACCTTTGGTTTGATCCTTAAATTGAACTTGGATCAGGACAGTGAGGTGAAGGTTAAGGACTCCTTTATCTCTCTGTCTGTCTGGCTTGCTTCCTGCCTGTCGCTCATTATGGATGTATACATACATGTTTGTATGTATGTATGAATGTATGTACGTTTTTTTCTCTGCCTGTATTTCCGTTCATCGTCATCATCATCATCATCATCATCATCATCATCATCATCATCATCATCATCATCATCATGCACTGATGCCATGCATGAGATGCTCTCGATTTTTCCGTATGCCTTGGTAGGTTTTTAGATAATTGCTAACCGCCATTAAAGTACTTTGTCAGTCTAGCTCAATGCCCATGAACTGCGACTTCATAGTTTGAAATAATCTCGCGAAAATTATGCGCCAGCTTGAATTCACCAAAAGAAGTTTCAGCCTATCTTGCCATGTTGTATGATAAATAGATCCATGACCTAAATGCGTGACGTGTCTCGTTTTTTAATGCGATTGCGGACTGCGTGTGCATTTTTTTTTTTCTATTTACGAAATCCACACTTATTTTGGAATGGAAAAGCGATAGTGAGCTTATCTTATCATACGTGTGTTTAATATATTTTTGTGTTTGAACCTCGCGCCCTGAGTTAGCCTATTATGCCAGCACTTGCGTGCAAATATTCTCCTAATGTAGCCGTCGTGACACCAGGAGATTTCCTTGACTGAGTTCTTATATTGCTGACATAGATATCGTGAATGCAGAAATTGTTAGATGGCATGCCTAGATATGTTCCTGCTTTTGTTTCTTGATACGCTAAGCAGAGGACCACACACGGCTTTTCAGGTCAAGAGACACGTTATGTTTACGCGCCAGTTGGCTATGCGATCGCAAATTTTCCTTAGAAAGCCCTTGAAGCTCATTTATTTGGGTATTATAAATATGATAAGGTAGCTTCTGTCATACGTGTCTCGTTTGTCATGCAGTGGCATGGGATGGCTTCACAAACAACGCCTAACGTGTCAATTAGCTTGAGATTTTAACTTCTGCCGTTTGGCCAGGTTTCTGATTGCACGGGGAATTATTGCTTCGGAAAGTTTTGCGTGAGTTTTGATGGATTTTGAAATAGAGAAATGAAATAGAATTATTTTTCGTAATCGCTTTAGCCCGCTTGCCGTGTGATTGCATACAGAGTTTGTGCTTTATGAAAATAACGCGTTGACTTAACGTTAAATGGGCGATTATTTCGAATTGAAAAAAAAAAACGAAAACTTTGTTCTTGACGTGCATTGTTGTTAGTTTTTATGAAATTTTCTGCCAAGGAATTTCCCAGTTTCTTTGACTTTCAATACTGTATCCATTGGTAGCTCTTTACGTGTCTCTGATGGGGTCAGTCAAGCTAAATGTGACTGATTTTGTTGCTTTCGACTGTAATTCTAATCTTAGCCGAGTCTTCCCTATACTTTTTTACAAAGTAAAAAAAGCAGTGTTTGCTAGGACGTATTTTGACGGCTTTGTTTTAACCTCTGCTTCCACAGCATCTTGACCAGGTCTTGCCAAGTGTTCTTGGTAGATCATGAATAGTAGCAGTGAAGTTTTTGCCTTTCATTATATATTAGTATCATAATAGATCTAGTAGTGTGACGCCATTGAACGAATATTCATCTTATTCTGATTCTCCAGTCTGACCGAGGATTGTCTGATAATGAGCCTTGCTTCTGTTCTCACTCCCACCTTTTGGTTGCGTTCTTTTTTCAAATGAATTTGCCTATCTATCCTGACAAAGCTCTACATCGACGTCATCTAGATTATTTTTAATCAAATTTTCATGAAGATGACCTTTCATTAAAGAAAACGCTCATCAGCTGTCATCGACAGAGATTTCATCAAACAATTTTCTGAACGTAATTTTGCGTTAGAAACAAGAAGGCAAATGAATCTGTCAAGTCGTTTCATTAAACACGGAAAAGCCATTGCAATATTGTTCATAAACTACGTTCACTTCTTTTTGTTGCTTTGGTACAGTCTTTTTCCGGGAAGAAATAGGATATCAAGCCAAGAGTCATAGCGAGATCTGTTATACGCATCCACAACGGATTTGGTTATGAATAATTGGATAGCGGGTTTTTAAGAGGTCATCCATATCTACCTGTTTTGTGCCGGCATATTAACAAAAATGTACAATAATAAGTTACAAACTTATGCTGCGGATCCAAGTTTTTGGGTGGTTAAATAAACTCGATTGAAGCAACAGGTCTGTAGCTTCAAGAAACGGGCACCCTTGTCGGGGGAGTAGTTGATGCCTGATTATGATTGACGACATGATGTCACGGGGGCATCTTGACACTGAATGCCATGACCTTCAAGCCCAAACAAGCAGCTTAGAAGCACTTGTAAAGTAATAGACAAAAAAGGATTGCGGTTAAAAAAAAAAGATATGCAGAACGAAACATCAGCAAATTACACTTTGGTACCTTAAGGAAAGATGAGGGTGTAAGGAAACTCCGAACTTTGGATCGATCTGGACGACGACAAGTCGTTGGGAACGATGAACGTCAAGCATGCGCTAATGGCTAACTCGGGGAGAATCTTTCATAAACATATGTATGTATATATATATATATATATATATATATATAATATATATATAATATAATGGTATATTTAAAGATCAGTGGCGCCCCATTGCTGCGCCAACCTGCTTGTCTTGGTTACCACCACAGCGAAGTGCCTGATCTGGCTTATTCGATTGATACGAGAGAAAGTAAGCTGTTGAAAGACCAGGGCTGAGACGCAAAGCAAGCAAGCTGGAGAGCACCTTTAAGAACCAAAAAGAGACACGGTCAAGTCCAACAAGAGCTTTGGAAAAGCAGAATGGAGGATTGCTTAAATATGGGATCCAAATCGGGCATCCGGGCTGGCATCCGGCACTCCTATTACTGGAGTATTCCAACTTTCGCTTCCGTAGCTGCGACCATAGAACTGCAGGCCAATCACTTTCTACTGTTCAACGTGATCATTTGGGAAGCGCAGCTCTAGATGAACAGAAAGCAAGGATCTCTCTGACGAATCTAGCCACTACATACAAAGTTAGAGCTACAAAATCTTTTGCACACGATGCAATTATTGCGAAAATAAATGGCTTTGTTGTTGTTGTGGTTGTTGTTGCTGTTGTCAAAATGATGTGATCGTAGCAAAGGTTGTCGGGAGATGTCAATAGTTTGACGTAGGACGAAATAGAAAAGTTCAGGAAAGAAGATTTTCGCACGACAAAAATTAATCTCGATGAGCGATTGGAGATATCACCGGTCATGAAAGTGAGACCTTGGCCGTTGGCTGGCAGCATTTGGCACGAAGCTGGTGCGTGCAAATTTGAGAACGTCAAAAAGCCTCAAAGAGCACCAAGTTCATCTGCGAAAAAGATGCTGCAGATGATCTTAAAGTCTTCGAGCACTATGAAAGGATGTGGATGTAGCCTTTGCGCATGCCGTGCAGATGATGACTGTAAGCGCCTAAGGTAGCCCATGGAACTTAGCATGGAGGTATGGTGGAAGACGTGCATGCAAAACAAGAAGAAGCCTTCCAGCTGTATAGCCAAGTCTGTGGAGACCCAGTCTCGTGTCTGCACTGCCGGAAGCAGAACCACCTTGCGGAAAGGTGCTATTTTGAAGGCAGCATTTGCCGCTACTGCAGCAAAGAAGGGTCACATTCACTTAACTTGTAAGAAATATAACATAGTCAAACCGATTAGCGATCCCCAACTTCGTGAGGTTTTTCTACAGAGAAAAAAATCTTTGACTAGAGCTACCAATGTACTTAAAACGGCAAAAAGTTCGGTTTCGGAGTTGGTGTGAGCGCTGGAGATAAGTTCCGTTCCGAAGGTGTTTGGGCAAAGCTTGGCAGACCTAAACTTAAAAGCGCGGATTACTCATACGAGATCGAAGATGGGTTCCCGTGGTCGGTTACTGAAATGGATATGGTGGAAGGAGCTGTCTGCGACTGGGATTGAATTGCCACATGACTCTTCCAATCGTGGAGGGCCTGCTTAATCAAAACAAAAAAAAACAAAAATAGTGGAATATGACCGCTTCATAAACAAGGGAGTTGACGAGTAGGGATGATTTCGGAGCCACGTTAACACCCTATTTGACCATTTGACACAGATATGGATCCTCGGACGAATAAGTACACTTTTTCAAGCCGGAACTTGAATGCTTGGCAAAATTTCAAGCTTGATTTGCAATTGAAGGATGCCAGTTTGCCTTCCGCGGACGCTTCCTGAATAACGTGGATGCCGATGCCGCTTAGTGACGTGCAAATTTGCACAAAACTTTTTCAAGAGTATCTGGGCCACACACTCTTGTGAGGGTATTGCCAAGGCCTAAGACGCGGACACCGTTTAAGGACGTCACAAGCAATTAATCGCCAATGCCAAAAATCATGTCTTTGCTCAGTCTATTTCTAACGGCAGCTTTTGCGAGATTTCGTGACCATCGCCGAAGAACGGTTGAATCGACTGGTTTCAAGCCAATGTTACGGCTACAAGACTGTGCATTTTGAGAAAATTGGGAGTCGCTTCGCCTTTACCCAGAATTTGACTTCGGCTTGAAGGAAGACATCACGAGGTAGATGCCTTCACACACAAACACACAAACACACAGAGAAAGAGATTTCTCGTGGCTTTATTATGCAAACATAGAGCAATCCACGAAACCTCGACTAACGTGATGCTATCCTTAAGGCTGGCCTCCGGTGAAGACCTCACGAAGGAGAGAAAACTCATGGAATTTGGTGACCGATTTTGCGTCAAGACAATATGGATAACCTTTTTACGGATCAATGATTGTTGTACCCGCGAGCATCAGGAAGGAAGTACCAAGCATTCTTCCATTTCCTTGTTAAGAGTGTTGCAGGTGAAACAGCTGGAGAGTACAGCGGTTTAATGGCTGGGGAGGACGAGCACATTGAAAGAGAGCTTCAACAGTGTGGATCATATTGATCGGGCTTTGAATTTAAAGGGAGATAATTTTCTTGCGACGGTTGATGCATGCACCAACGACACGGGCGTACATGCAGTGCGTCATCCACGGGAATGCAACGGAAAGTACGCTTGCATTCTCTTCTGCGAAGTTTAGGTTTCTCTAGAGAGGCACGTCATGGAGCAACAGGCACGTGTAAGGATTGGTCCAAACCGTGAAGAAGTCTATGAAAAAGTCTACTAAGCACCGAAAGCCCCTCTTCAAAGGATTTTTATTTTATCTTCGGAGGCCTTGTAGTGGACATGCTTTACTGTGCACTGCTTAATGGAGGTCGCATTCGCAGCAATATTTATACCTTGGGTGAGAAGGAAGATTCCGAAAAAATTTCAACAGAAGATTTTTCAATGAAGCAAAATGACTCTTCTGCCTTCAAATGGCAGAGACAGATGATTAACTCAAACAACTCCACATCACAAAAGCACAAGCATACTCCAAGTACACTTGTTACGTATGGAGAAAAAAAGCCATGCCTATTGAACGACCAAGCATTATGGTCGAGTTTTGTTTTGAAATTTACATTTATAGTGATAATTCGCAGCAATATTAGGTAACAGAAATTGGCGTCTCAGACTGAAAGAGAAAGTGTATCTCACAAAATAGAGATCTAACTAGAGTCCGACCGAAAGTGAATTTTTACTTTCGGCCGAAAACGAAACCACGCCGAAAGTTCATAAGTGCCTTTC
>QQSS02085867.1:0-10938 GCA_003687565.2 Craspedacusta sowerbii
GAGCGGCAGTAAGTTCTTATGCATAACACTTAATGTTCTCTTATTTCGAGTCTCGTTCTAGCGCATCATCCGCCACACTACTCATTATTCCACTCCCATATGACATGCGGATGTCTCGCTTGGAGGTTAGCTTGTAAGAAAGAATTCAATCGAATAACTAGACTACAGCAAGAAGCGATAAGCTTAATCACCTTTTCTGACTATAGTACGGCCACGTCAGACTTGTTCTCGCGTTCTGATATACTGAAACTTGAAGACGTAATTACATTAAAATTATGGCTATTTAACCATGATTAGCACCAGAAAAGGTTCCCCCCCCCTGCATTTGATGATTTTTTTCCTAATCTACTCGTCTAGTAAGGTAACTCGATCTAACCAAGTATCAAAACTGTCAATACCAATAACAAAGACCGAGACGTACGGACACAACAACATGAAACATAAAGGTGCCATGATGTATAATCAGATACGCGACCTTAATATAAGTATTTCCAGCTCAAGAACAGTTTAAAGGAACGAAATTCGATCGCTTCTTGTAGCTGCGTATGCATAAAAGATACTTCCTTTATCTATTGTTTTTGTTCTGATAATAGTGATTTTTAAGTGTTGCTGTTGTTGTTTTAAAATGCAATGTTTTTTAGTACATGTAAATTTTAGATGGTGCGGAGTGCGCAATTGATTAATCTGTTAGTATGTTTATTTTTATTTCTTGGCACGCTGAGTACTTTCTTTTCTACTATATTAGAGGGAAAATTATCTGTTTATCAACAACTGCAAGTATTAGCGGATCAGCTTTAGTTTTTGCTTATAGCAGGTTGAATTTTGATGAGCTCACATATGTTTCATCACCCTGTCTTGGTGATCAACAATTTTTATTAAACCATATACCATCTATTAGTTAATCTACTATCATTCTTGAGTTTGACAATGTTGAAGTAAGTTTGTGTTTCTTTTCGCTTATAACTTCTCGGGTGCCACTAACAATCTTCCCCGCCAAAGGCTTAAGTTTACTCTAATTCTTTACTATGCGTCTACCTAACTTCTTTTGTATCTGCTAACGAGGTTTTTAATTTGGTTTTATTTTTATTATTTCGTTTAAAAATTTTTTTCTTTATAAAATGCATATCCCGAATGCTTGATGCGCAATTTGATTACTGACGTACCCTATTCTTGTCGTTTCTATCATAAAACCAACTTTTCATGCTGCGTTTAATTATGAAATAGTGGCGTCCCAATCTTATTAGCTCCGGCTATGAGGATGTCTCCATCTCATACAGATGCTCGAATGCTTGAATGGCAGTGTAGTTTTTTCTTATCTTTTTGCAAAAAGCGCCCAAGTTACGGATTGATTAATTATTTCTTTTCTCACTATTGCAATTTTTGATAAGGCTTTTGTTTGAGAAAATATACTCACTTCACTTCACTGGACGTTTGGTTTCTTAACTTGGCGCCATAACCGGACATCTTAGCTGCTTACAAAGTCTCAGCTCCTGCCTTTCTCACTCTTTGATTTCCATAGACATTTTTTAAAGGGAAAAAAAAGGGAACTTGACTCATACATGCATAACTAGGTCTACAATATTCGGGAAATAAACTATGGTGTGGTTCCAAAAGTGAGAGTTCCATGGAGATTGATCCTGTCGAGTTGCTTAAAAAGCACAAGCCAAGCTACCAGAAGCTGAAGGTGACCCATCTGATAGAGCTGCCCTTATGGTCTAGTACATTTAACCGTAGACCCTAAAAGTCTAGTAAATTTAATTGAGTTGTATAGCTGTCCAGACTTAAATATCAATGACTTGATTTCATATTGAAGGTACTTACTTGGTCCGTTGCTTCATTGAGATTGACTTGTACGCTCTTACTAATTACTTTTTGACTGATTGCTGAAGAATCGGCTAATTATGTGACACTCACCTGTACGCGCGGATCGCAAATTTGGCATCCTCATACATATTATCTCCTGCTAGAAGGGCGCCTCTTTCTCATATAAATGCTCAAGCACGATGTTGAATCGAGTTTCTTTTCCTTTTTTTGTTTCTTCGCAGCAAGGTGCAATAAGATATTGTACACGATCTTTTCTGCGAGTTTTCAACTCGGTTTGATGTATCTTTTACGGGCATTTAATGAGGAAACGCATTCTTCTTGTTCTTCTCATGGACGCGTCTTCCTCGACATCACAATGAAAATGATGACCAAAGTACTACTCGGCGTCAAATGCCCGCACGTTATTGCTTTTAAATTCCTATGGTCTCGTATCCCAAAAAAGTAAACATCACTTAGGCGTAGTCTAGTCTATTGAAACAGCACCAAATACATAATTATTGTTAAGGCTTTTCCTCCATATTTCAATCAATCGAATTAAGACACGCTAGCAGTTACATTTTCTTCTGCGAGCGGAGATGAAAGCTGATAGGTGTTTTCCTATACAAGGTCCTTTGTGCAGTTTTAAGGAGTTTCCGAACATTTTGGAAATGCTGTTCTTCTTTTGCGAGCGGAGCCACTGTTGCCATCTTGGCGTGGCGTGGCACCGATGCCTCCTCAAGGCTAGCATTGATTGCTTTCGCGTTCGGGGCATCAAGAAAATTTACAGCAAATATATTTGCTTCAAGGGTTGCAGATTTTTGATAGTCGACTTCGCTATCTCTCAATATAGTAAAAGCTTATTTATTTCTACCGTAGAAACTTCTTTGAGGGTAAAAAATTGATATTTTAGCGAAATATTTTTAGCTTTTATTTTAATTTCACGGGGGTGGTCCGCAGATCTCTTGGATATGTCTGATAAGCTCGTGTGGATTAGTGGACGGAAAATTTGCAGAACAGTCTTTTGGGATGCGGCCAGAGCTGCGCTCTACTGTTTTGATATATAATTATTAAAAACGTCGCCGACGCCCTAAGGGTGCCTCATCACTTTATTATTTTCTGCAAGCATAATTTCTTTGTTTTCTTTAGTTTCCTCGGTGCTCACAAATGGCTTTATTAAGTTCCAGAACTTCTCTTTTACCACCTCGCCTTCAGCAGCTTTTGGAAATCTGTCTATTAAAGCCTCCCTTTTCAATGATATGAGGTGTTTCTAATATATATTTGTAATTTTGTATGTTCGCTTGCTTGGAATTGGCATTTTTGCGTTTCTCCATACCGGGTTCCAGTAGAAGAGCGACTGAAACTCAGCAAACATTGGGTTCAAGATTGGATGAGAGATTATAACCCTAGCCTTCGCAAGCCAAATAAACAATTCACAATAAAGAACGAGAACTGCACGCCTGGACAACAAAGCGGCACCAATAACCGCTTAACGACTGGGTCCATTTCCTATCTTGGTGATGGTTGCACTGCGCATCCACGAATATTTTTTTGTCTCATAAACACCACCAACAGCAGCAGCAACAACAGCAACAACAAAAACCGTCCTCTTCCTCAAAGTAAAGACATTTCCGTGGCATTCATCTAAAGACCGTTCCTGCTGAAATAAACTCGGCACAAAATTCAAAAAGTATTAACCCTCTATCGTTCAATGCTAGACATGAGGGGTTTAAGAAAAATCGCAAAATAAAAGAGCTTGTTCTCGAGGGCAACTCAGAACCAACTAGACAACTCAGCGTACCTTTTACATTAATTTGCACCGCGTGTTAAATTATAGTTATTATTGGTCGGAGCAACGATTAACGACATTTCCTTGTGCAAACACTTCGCAATGCAGCTGGAAGCACTCCTTTGCCGCGTAGTTCGGGCACAACAAAGATGGCTGCCAGTGGCGCTGCAAGATTAACTGGCGCGTGCTTCTAGTGAGCATCTCTTGACCGTAAGCCCACAACAAGACCATGGCGAACGGAAATTCTTTTCGTGACCGACCTAGTATGCGAAATCCTTACGATTTTGCATTTAAGGTAAGACGAAATCTGGTGCTGTACTCACGTGCCTCAAAATTGTAGTTGTCGTCAGTCGATTTTATACATAACTGGCAATCGCTAACGTGTTGATACCATTTCATGCTGGACTTTTTTCTAACCGTTTAACTGTTATATAATCGTGTTTAACATAGTGGGTTATTTTCTATTTGATGTTAGTGCTAGATTTTTGAGTTGTTGAGTTTGAGTTATGATAAAGCTTATGCATGTTTGTCTTAGCAAATTTTGAATTATCGCTTGTGTAATAGAAGTCACAAGCCCTGTTTGGGAAGCAGATGAGGCATTGTATTCTCTGCGCCCATAAATAAGCGAGAAATTTTGAAGAAATTTCAAGTTACTTCAGGTAACATCCTAAACGTAAGCGAAAGCTTCAGTTACTAAAAAGCCAAAATTTTGAACCAGCGGCGTAATGATAAACATTTCACATTTGTTTATTTCTGGAATTGCATGTTCCAATATTCTTTCATTGGCCAAAAATTGATATTGTTTTGTAAATAGTATTGTGTAAAAAATCATTATGCTGAGCCTGTAGACTTATTATTAAGTTTTTTTTTAAATCTGAGTTCATTAATTGTGAGGCCTTACATCCAATTTTGCTGTTTACCATCATTGATTTTTATCTGGGAGGCATGCATTCCGTAGGCACATTACCAATGCCATGTCAGGTAGTATGTACCCCTTAAAAGCAAACATGATGCTCCAAGTTGCTGCCTCTTAGGTTGTGATATTTTTTTTTCATTAGAGATTAACCTTTGCATTAAAGTAAGGAAAGGCTAATACAGTTCAGTTAAATGTTTCATGTCCTAAAATCTCAATGAATTCCCAAACATCTAATAATTTACTGAAATTAAGTTGTGTCGCTGATCTAATACTAGATGAATGATATTTTATGATGGCTGACTTGAGCTTTTTGGTTTATAGCCAAACTCAAATTATTATGAGCTGACATAACCTCAAAGAAGTGTATGATTATATTGGAAGGCAGCATTGTTTTATCTCCTTTTTTTTCATCATTTATTTCTTAAAGACTTCCACTTGCTGCTTGCTTTGCCTGGTTGGAATTGAATATGAGATCATGGTTTCAAATTCAGCTTACTTGGGTCTTCCTGTAAGAACCAGGTGAATGCTTTTTACTGAGTGCTGTGTTAACAGAAAAGCTAATGTAAAATATTTTTAATTCTGTTAGAACATCAGGTGTTTCAATGACTGGTGAAAACATTAGAGTTCCTCATTGCATACCTTATAAAATTTTTTCCTATTTTCTAGCAGGGTCCATTCTCCAGCTTTCTAATTATGCAGGTGATAAAATGGGTTTATTTTGGGGAGAATGTGAGAGCCTTGTAATGAGCTGCTAAGTTGTAAAAATAGTGCTTGTTGATACTACCGTTGGTCAGTCATGCGTTGGGGCGAGTTTCTCATGCACTTATTTTTTAAATCAAGTTTTATTCACAAATTGGGCTTGTTAAGGAAAGTCTCTGTACCAACAACCTCTAAATGTTCATTAGCAGGTTTGTTTTTGCAGCATTTTCTCTCATGATGTTGGGGCACTGCAGTTTTGATATGCTCACGAGTTTTTGTGTCATTCAGCTTGTGGGAATATAATGCAAGCAGGTATCAGGGTGGAGCTGTACCGTGTCTTTAGATTGCTGTTTGTTCCTCTGTTGGTGCAGGTGATGGCATTTGATACCAGTGTTCGCATTAAAGTTTGTCGATGCGTAGTTAGTTTCTTCATTGATACGAAATTTGCAATTTAAAGAAGAACAACCGGATGAAGCCTCGATGCCTAACTGTTTGGCTTCGTGGATCATATGTCTTTGTTGTTTTTTTTTTGTTATATTCACAACCGCATGTAATGCATTGCTCCTTAATCGACTTGTGTAGAGAGTAACATGAGGTCGTGAAATGAGATTGTAGATATGACGAAATTAAAATCATAAGCATAACAGAAGACTGTTCATTCTGGTGTAAGAGGTAAGCGAGATGGTAGGCGAGTGACTTGCGTTCGCATGGTGGAAGTCGAACGAAGTCTTATTCTGTGCTGTGGGAAGGGACTAGAACTTGGCCGAGTGTTGTGGCACGTATTTGGATTAGCTCGGTGCCCAGCCTTCTAAGATTATTATTCTGCATTTTAGTTGCAGTTTTTTTTTTAAATAATCAACCGGGCTTAATCATCTCCTTTTTTATATGCAGTATGCATCCCTGCATCTGGGTTCTTTACGCCAAAAAAAAAGTGCAGTACGATTGATGCAGCATATTGATTATGTATTGATTCTTTATATATTGATTCTTTTGGTTTTGATTACGTACCCTGCAATTTGTTTTTGTCTTCTGTTTCTTGGAGATAGTCTGCTCGCTTCGGTAAACTTTTACCTGATTTTGATAGAGCTAGTTTTGTATTGCGTTCGCTCCATGCGTGCGTTAGTCTTGAAACAGTGTTAGTCTTGAGACAGTCAGAGGGAGGGAAAGGGAGCCTTTCGACGTAAATGGGTGGGCCCGATGCACCAACGGAAACCCTAGACAGATGCAGGAAGGACCAGCTTAATGTTTTAAATGACCAGCTCTTGTGCAAGGTAAGACGTTCATTCTCATCGTATTTGCCTCGAGTTTTTTTTTCTCGATAAGAATAAGGTTAGCTTGCCGTCCACTGGCGGTATTTATGCTTATTTATGTCGTATTTATGCTTATTTATGCTTATTTATGCGGTATTTATGCTTTTTTTATGCTTATCTATGCTTATCTATGCTTATGGCCTATAAAGTAGTGGATGCCTTCAAAATACCCGTAGTGGTGCTCAGATGAGAGGGGGAAAAAATTGGTTCGGTTCCGTGAAACGTCGATGTTCGTGAGCGTTGAGTCTTGAATTACATGTATGCTCTGCTCATAGTGGGGCCGGATCACGTTTCGGGGTAGGGTTTCAGACTGGGTTCCATGCTTGGCTTAAACGTCGAAAGTTCTCCTGTGCCGAGTTTAATTACATGAAACTCGACTTGGGAGTAGTGCATGTTTGAATGACTCTTGAACGACGTGTGAAAGCGGTGGAATCAAGTGCGAAATATAATCAGCAAGTCTGAGATCTAGTCGAATTTAATGCCGTTAAGTTCGACGCATGAGAAATGTGACGTTTGAATCAAACCTAAGAGAGATTATCGCTGTCAAATTCAGCAGTTTCAAAGTTTGGGACGCGTATATACGCGGAATATGCTAGGTAGGTCTTATGATGGGAGTTTTAAAAGTTTCATAATATAGCAGCTTAGATGTTTTGCGGGCTTAACTACTTCGGGGGGGGGGGGGGTATGTTCGGGATGCTTCGAAGCATGTTTAGAGAGCGTTTGAGAAGGCGTTTCCTAACCTTTGTTGTTAGCCCTGTGGGGCAGTGCTTTGTGTCAAGGCAGGCGTACGGCCACACTCTCCCCCCAGTGTATGATATCGTCTTACCAGTCACTACACGGAACACGCGATAAAATTGACAATCTATTGCCTCCCCCTCCACTGTATGAATCAACTTGCCAATCACTATGTACCTAAATACAGAGAATGGGCAATAAAATTATCAATGTAGTGGTTCGTGGAAAACAATTCTTTTAATACATTGGCGTAGATTTTGTTTCTATTGGATCTGGCTATACTTATTTGAATTGTTGATGTCCATTGGTTATTACGTTTTTTTTTACGCGCAGAATAATCTGTTGTTTTTCATGACGGAGAAATCGTGTTCGGAAGTTTGTTGCGTTATTTCTCGATAGTTTTCGTCTTGCGATTCGATTTCTTTTCTGCTGCAATGTTTTATTCCATATTTGCTCTAGGAAATTTTAGTATTGTCCTTTTAATTCTTATATGATGACTGTGGGGACAACAACTCTACGGAAACGGTCTCAAACACACGGAAGGGAATACGGATTACATTCGAGTCTTTCTTCCGTGGGAACTTTGTTTTTGTTTTCCTTTTTTGTTGTTATTTGTTTTTGGTCAGAATCTTAACGCATACTGTACACCATACTTTGATGCAGTCAATAGTCATGGCTATACGGTAAAAGCGTGTTCAACTACCGTCCGTAATTAAAAAGCACTTACCAAATCTTCACATGGCTATTTGGCTATTTCCCGGGTACTTCGCACTTTTGGACCGAAGCCCTCTTTGTCGCTAATTTGGGGCGACCCGACAAGCGATATGTGAGAGGTTCCCCGATACGCTAGCCCCGTGCCTATAACCAAAGCACTGATCTCCATAATGACGTTATTATAGAGATCAGTGAACTTAGAAGAAGTATGGTTGGTTGGTTGGTGAAGAGCCAGGAGTTTCTCTGGGTGCGCCGTCCATAGATCGTCGGTGACAGCAAATGAGGTCAGTCATCGGATGTTGGTTGAGCCTCCCAAGAAGCTAAAGAGCTCGATACGTGCCCTCAAAGTGAGTCTCGGACGACTGGTCGATGCTCCAACGATCGTGAAGCTGACATCGCACTTTCCCCTGTTACCAGGAGACACTCTTCCACTTTTCTTAAGAGATTCGCCAAGCAGGGTAGCCACAAAAATTTGTACACATTCCCTGCTTGCCCACCGACTGCCACGTGGAGGATCTCCTAACAAGAAGCATGCTCACTGCGGGCCTTGCGGCACATCCTCGATGCTCCATTAGGAGGGGTTGGAATTTAGACTTCTTTTATTTATTTATTCATTTATTTATTTTTTCTGTTTTTTTTACTTACGTGGTCATGAAAATCGGTTATCATATTCGTTTTGCATGCTTTCTGTCAAGAGTCGCGCAAGTTCCTGCCATAACTTCAGCCTGTTGGTGAATTCCGTTGTGTTTGAAATTTGAGTGCGGTGCTGTGTGATCAACTGCATGTGTGCAGGCGAGTGGGTTTGGTGGGTGTGCTTCCGTGCTCTATCGGGCCTGTCATTGAGATGCCATCGAGATTCTGTTCATCATATTTGGTTGCTTCAGGATATATATATATATATATATATATATATTTATTTATTTATTTATTTCGCGAGGTTAGCCGAGCCCCGTCCGTAATTGGCTCACTTAGAAATACGTTCAGTTCGGCGCTCGCGGTAATTCTGGCTACAGTAAGCGATTCAGAACATTCGGTGGCTGTGAGATCAAGCTTGTGGCAATTCTTAACAAAGCTCGCTTTGGTAGGACCTAGCTACGAATGCCTGCACCGCATGTGTGTCATCGGATTTGATTTTCAGCCATAGAGATAGTCGTATAATAACTTTATGCGTTCAGCACAGAACTGGCCTGGTTAGAAAGTGGCGTAGTGTTAATCTTAAGGAAGGCGTTTGCTCATATATAAGGCCTTGACTGGCACCCGCCCATATCGCATCGTGCTGTGGCGACGCAATTGTTGGATTCCCGCTCTCAGCACTGCTTGATCCTTATAGTTGTAATGATAATACTTAAAATGGTTACCTCTATGGCTTGATATTTTCATAGAAGTTCAATTCAAAAGAGTCGATTAAGCTCTGAACTCTAGCTCGGTATTTTTTTTTTCGTCTATTTTTGTTTCTTTGTTTCCCGTTACATTGAGTTGCAAGCCAATTGAATTGACAGAGTTGCTATATTCGTGAAGTATAATCATCTCCATGGTGACCGCGCTAGTTGATCACGAAGATTAGTGCTTCCGTCTCTTATTACAGCGTTGCGTGTGTCGCTAATAATTGCTCGATTATTCGCCATGAGAACAGGCGAAAGGCGCACTAACGCGTGGGTTATGCCACTGCTGTTGTGCGGTTGACTACTGCGAGGGGCCGTTGAGTATTGGGATTGCTCTCCAGTGGTGGTATGATCGGCCTACGCCGAGCGAGTTTATTACGGTTTCGTGTGCGTCACGGGTTTGTTTTGGGGTCCTTTTGGAGAAAACATTGTGAGTTTCGAGAAGTTTCGAGACGTAACGGACGGTCCGTCTAGAAGGTTCTCGAAATTTCTCGAAATTTCTCGTTTCGTACGAGAATGAGATTCGAGCTGCGGACTCGTACTGGAGAGCCGAGAGCAAAGACCGAGCAGTCCTAGCTTAGTGCGGTTGTTGATCTAACGGAAGTTGCACGTGGAGTGTGTCGTGTGATCACGGTGTATTTGGTGACGGAGTCTCGTCGAAACTGAGACGTGTACAACATCAGCAACGGCTGTCAACATATAATCTGCGCTCCCGTAATTAGTTTCGTAGTTCCTTAGAAGCTAATAATTTATTTTCTGAGATTAATCTTAAGCTTAAAGTCCTGCCTTCGGGTCCTACCTTGCGCTACATGTGCTGATGGTCTTGAATATTGTGATCCTGAAGTCCGTAGTCTGTCATAAGGCCTGTTGCCCTGTCGGCCAGTCAAATAATCCAGGACTAACCAGCAGGCTTGTTGTACTGCACCATTGAGCCCAGCCAGAAGATTTGCGCTTGCTATTCAAGTCTCACGAACGTAAACAAAATGCTCTGGTTATTTCCATCCGGTCTCAACTCGACGGCAAGCGTAGCGTTTTGTAGATCGCTGTTATTTAAAGACGTTTTGCAGTTCCCGGTTGTTAGGCGTTTTAAACGTAATATGGTTCGCCTGTTGTGCTCGAAATTGGTTCTTTAAGCTCCAGTACCTGAGCCGTTCTGTACAAGAAATGTAAAGTAGACAGTCGCTAAAATTTCGAGAAAAGTTAAGTTACAGTAATGCGCCATCTCTCTCTGTTCATATTTTATTTTCCGGACTTTCTGCCTCCTTCGCTGTCTGTTTGCTGTGATTTAGTTTATGATAGTTAAGGTGTAAATGACGTTTAATAGGCTATGCGTGACCTTTGGAACTGTAATTCCACTATGCGAAGAGAGGCAAAAAGTTGGAAGGTCTTCTCCAACGCGTTCGTTTGCCGAATGCGCGGGATTGCCTAAATCATGCTGCCGGAACGTGCTCGTCAACTTATAGGCTTCAGGCTACAACAACTCTCTCTCTCTCCCCCCCCCCCCCCCCCCCCCCCCCCCCCCCCCCCCCCCCCCCCCCCCCCCCCCCTCCTTCCTCTCCTCCTCCTCTCGACAGTGGCGAGCAGCCGAGCGGC
>QQSS02085978.1:0-17183 GCA_003687565.2 Craspedacusta sowerbii
ATGTATGTATGTATGTATGTATGTATGTATGTATGTATGTATGTTTGTATGTATGTATGTATGTATGTATGTATGTAGGTATGTATGTAGGCATTAATGTAGGTATGTATGTATGATGTTTATCTACTATTTATTGTCTATCTATCTATCTATCTATCTATCTATCTATCTATCTGGATATCTATCTTTCTATGTGTCTATGTATCTATCTATGTATCCGTGTATCTAAGCGTCTATCTGTGTATGTGTTGGCATGTCTATGCATGAATGAACGTCCGTATGTATTTATATATGTATGTAGGCATGTGTGTGGTGTTCTTTTCTATTTATGTTTTTGACCAGTGTGAGATTAATTCATTCAGTTTTTAATTAGGCTGACACTGCCACAATTCGGACTCGCAAATTCACCAGTAACCGTCTGCTCGCGAGGAAGCAGATGGTTGTTGATATTCTTCATCCGGGAAGGGCAACAGTGTCCAAGAATGATGTTCGTGAAAAAATCGCCCGCCTATACAAAACCACTGCTGATTGTGTTGTAACCTTTGGGTTTAAGACTATCTTTGGTGGAGGCAAAACAACAGGTTTGTCTAAATGCTGCCTATCTTTTCATATGCTTGCTATATTGTTCATGATCTGCTCTTAATTCATTTGTCCTGCGTATAGTATTTTTTTTTTGCTTTTGTCTGCATTTTGTAACTTGTGGGAGGACTTTTTCTTAGTTACATAATGTTCTTGTGTGAGCAATAAAGGTTCTTGGTAACTTGTTCAAGCTCAGTGTTTATCACTGCGTTGAAGAATAGCTGTATCATTAACCGGCTTTTGTGTTTATGTATTGAAGTATATTTTTGTAAGTAGTCCTAGCATGGTGAATTGTGAATGCAGTCCTAGGGCGTTTTTGTTATTTGATTTATTAGTAATGATGTATTTTTTCATCTTTACTTTGTTAAAAGGTTGTGGTTAACTTGGTTAAAAGTAGATTACTTACATTATATCATGTGTCTCTAAACCGTAAAAAAAAGTTAATATGTGTTACTGATGGGAAATTATAAACCCTTTTGGCCATGACGTGAGTTAAGGAACTGTAGACCTAGTAATTTGTATGTAATGAGAGTGATCAGCTTTGAACTTGTAGTTTGACGTAGAAGTTTCGGAGCAGTTGTAGATTGCGTTTCATCAGGTGTTAACATTATGAATCATTCATGTTTGGAGAAAATACTAGGCTACTCCTTATGAAAGCTTAAGTAACAAAGCTCATAGCCAACCCTTTCATCCCTACACGACCTTGTGGAACTGGCAGGATTTTTAGATTAAAAAAAAAGTCACTTTTCACACTTAAAAAGTCAATTTTGACGGCAAAATTGTTTGCCTAAATTGTAACTGCGCTAATCATGCTTACCTTAGAAAAGTTTCCTGTGCTTCTTCCTTTTTGTTCTGCTAAAGTTGCAATTTTAATGATTTAAGTCTACAGGAATCAATCATTACGAAGAAGTCTATATACTTTCCGGCATGAACTGGGTCGTTTCCAAAACCTGTACTTCTCTCAATCAATGCAGATGGTGTACCTGTGTGTTCGTTGTGTCTGTCTGTCTGTCTGTCTGTCTGTCGCTGTGCAACTATAATATTCTTATATGGGTAGCGTCTTCGTCTAAATGTCTACAATTTCTTGGTAGGTTTTGCCTTAATCTACGAAAGCTTAGACTTTCTAAAGAAGTTTGAACCCAAATATCGGTTGCAGAGGGTAGGTAGTGGACTTATTTTATGTTTGTTCTCGTTGTTCGGTCAGTACGACTTGAGTTGGTAAACCACACGCATTTTAAGCATCTAAAGCAATGCTCTGTTGCATTCAGATGATACTTTCCTGTAAGCCTAGTTTTGGAGGCCTCCATTGATTTGTTAACTTAGCAATTCGCTCTCGTGTTTTTTTGCATGTTGAAACCATTTTGGGTGTAGCGCGCGCATCGATTAGCGTATTTTAAAAATTTCTTGTCTGAAATTAGTTGGGTCTCTACTCACGAGAGCGACCACCAAGGAAACAGCGTAAAGAGCGTAAGAACCGAGTGAAGAAAGTCCGTGGTACAAAAAAGGCTGCTGTTGGTGCTGCCGGCAAAAAGGTAAGGCTTTGTAGTCCAAAGAATATATCCTTTATCGGAATCAGCCATGTCTACGGTCGATGTTCAACCGTCAGCCGAATATCCAGCTAGGTAGTTCAGCGACATCGTTCCCATGAAGAAAGCTGTGTGATCACTAACAAAGGCTTGTTAAAAGCCCTGCTTGGGCAACCCGGTCGGCGAGCACAAACCGAGGGCGTTCGTGCCGAATTGTTGTCAGGAAAATGATTAAAAAGTCCCGTTGCAATTCTGCGAGGTGCGGTATAGGGCAGAGATCATTTCTTCGCGCGCAGTTTTCTGTGGGTAAGCTTTTACTTACCCAGCCCGAAGGCAGCCCATGAAGAGATAGCTCGAATAATCCTGCTGGGCTTATAAGTGAATCTTATGCACAATTGGACCAGTTAGACCCATGGTCAACTCGCTAGCTTTTGCCCAGAGCTCACTGTTACCAGTGCAGTAACGGTCCCGCTTAAAGCTCGTTGCCTTGCGTGTATATTGCTCGAATTACTTGTTGTTTGGTATTGTCTATGACAGGAAATAAACCGGAGTTGATGTTTATGTGTCTGATTACGCGATCTGTAAGTAGAAAAGGAGATTTAGCTCGCATGTTACGTGTGCTGGGCGTGTTTTAACACATTTTTCTTAGCGATGTTTTGTTTTTCTTTATTTGATATGAACTTTAACTATTTCTTTTCATCTTCTAGGCACCTGCCTCCTGATCTGTACCTGCATACGAGCGCGTCATATAAATATACTTCGATCCAGGAATCTTGTGTATTCTATGTTGCTTGTCAACAAAAATTGTCTTCGAGTTGTAGTCTCGGAGATACGATTTGATCAACTAACTGAGCAAATGTTCCTGATAATTTTCGTGGCAAAAAATGTTCACGTTTCCTGGCTGATCATTGCACCTTATGTTTACTAATGTTAGTTCCTTGTTCCTTTACTTTTGAAGTTCCTTGAACTTCGCAAGATATGAAGAATAAGTAGAAATCGGAAGTCATGTAGTGTAACGCCGGTCGCCCTGGTTAAACTAACGGGCTTCTGTGAGTCGTACACAACCAGCAACTCCCAATCCCTATGCTCATTTGCACAACACGGCACTTCTGCAAACGTCTCCTACGACCACAGGCGTTGCGGATAAATAAAAAAAACACTGCAGCATTTCCTGGTGCATGTTGACCACCTCTAATAGGTTCCATGGATGATGCTGAGCAGTATCCTCACTAGGGATTGTCATTTACAATTTCATGTTAGTTAAGTGCGGTTAGTTTAGGGGCGTAGAATGTCAATTAAAATTGCATCCTTGTCGGGAGCGTATGGAAAGGTTACTACAAGTGTGCAGCATATCGGGTCGCTAAGGGGGAAAAGGTATGTATATATATATATATATATATATATATATATGCATGCATGCATGCATATATGTGCACTCCGTAACCCGGTTGTTTGCATTACTTTGAGAAATTTTGATAGTGATCATGGGGCAAGAAGCGTCGAAACGTCTATAATGAACGAAGTTGCGTTTTTGATCTTTCTTTTTGCTATAAAGATGCTATGGCCCACAAAGAGTTTATTAATATATATATATATAATATAATATATATAAGCTGATCAACAATTCCAATTTGTGACGATCACGTCCGGTCTAAGCTGCTCCCTTACCAGTGCCATTGGTGACATGAATAGCTCGCTATCGTCTTAAGTTACTGCCCACGGTCATGTTGGGACCAGTTGCACTGCCTTGGTGAAGTCAAACAACCCGTGCCTCTTGTTATAGTTTCCTTCCTCTAGTGCTTGCTTCCATCCTTTGAAAAAGTGGCCCAGAATTATGGGTGTCCTGAAAGTGGGGCCAATCGTATTAGAAGCACCACCCCACTTGTACATGTTGCTACGGTTTTGCAGACTGTTACTTACGTATCGTGTTGCGAAATTGCAAATCAAATGCGGTATTTTCTCGAAAACTCATGATGACCAATATCTTGCGCAAGTCGGAATACTTCGGCCCTATAGATATTTCGGGACTAGAATGGATCGTTAGTTTTGTAAGAATGCGGTTTCGAAAGCCTTGCTGCTATCTTTTATTGCTACTTCGTTGGATGTGCAACGATCAGGGCGGACGTTTTTCCCTTAACTTGTGCTGTAGTATATACTCTGTACGGATTTTTTTTTTTTCTTTTGGAAATCATACTAGGTAAACGTTTACGCCATACCGATAGCGATTAAGAGTCCCTGGATCCAGGGTGGAATCAATTTGCATATCTAGCCACAGGTAAATGTAGTTCCTTGGTTTGCTGTCGCAACCTTCTGGACCCAGGATTCAGACAACTCTGAGGCCGATAAATCCCAACTGATTTTCAGGTCACCCTTATCCTTCAAGGCCAAAAACTTTGTTGCGGCTTGGTGAAAAGTAGAGCCAAGCGCATCACAGCAATCACTGCATAGCTGCTTTTTTCTCACCATCCTTGCAGCATAGTCAGCTATCTAAGAATTTTCTTGTACTCCGAGAGAGAGCAATACTCAGACAAGCAATTGTAATATAAGGATTTTCGTCTCAAAACTCATTCTCGTTTGAAACTAGATATTTCGAGAAATTTTTGGTCTCGTTTGAATCGAGACCGATGTTTTACTCGTCTCGAAACCTCTCGCTTGCTTCAAGACAGACCCCCTTTTGTTCTTGACACTTCTCGTTTGTTCCGAAACGTCTCGGAAGTACGCAGACCCTTAATCATGCTCACAGTGGAGTGGGCTCCTTTCTGTGAGGTCATATTTCCTAAGTAGCATGTGCGATGCTTAGAGATGCACTCTGTACACATGCTGAATCTCCATTCATATACTGAATTTTTGTTGGTTCTTGTTTAGCAAGAGTTCCTTTGTGACATTCAATACTACTTCTCAGAAGTAGTCTCTTTTAGGCTGCGGTAAATAGCTGTGCAGTAGGGCTCTTATTAAACCCTCCAGCTGAGAATCTGTTGATCTTGGCTGAACTCGTACATAGGCAGGTCCTCGAGAACTACGTAGTACCACCTTCGCGTCTGGTTCTGAGAAGGCAAGCAAAGGTTAAATGATCAGCAAACAAGCTCATATGCATTTTTAGAGCAAACTGTTAAGACAAATCACTTTAATTCAACACCATAGCTTTTTCTGCTTTTAACACGGCCTTGCTGTCTCTTTACAAGCTCAACAGTAGGACCTGAAAAAGTTCTACTCAGTATCTCCTCATCACAGCCTGATGTCATGAAAAGCGTTTTTGGAAGGTCTTCAACAATTTCTTTAAGTGACATAAATTTCCTTCTCCTCAGTCGCGCTTTTTGCTGGCTCAATTTAAGTTTTCTCTTAAAAATAACGGTATTTAGTGGACTTTTTGAGACTGAGTGCATTTTCATTTGTTGAAGCGTTTGGCTTTACGGGGCAAGTTGCTTTCAATAGAGCCTGAAATCGTCTTGTTTGCTAGCTTCTTTTCTAAGAGCTCCTGTTCCTATTTGCATCGGCTCTTTCTGTGGTTAATTGTCTATCAAAAAAGTGATTATTTTAATTTTTTTTGTTGAGAATTTTCAAGAACATGTAAAACATACTAATGCAATAGTTCAAAATCTCAAAGATATCAACAAAACAACAAATCTCAGCAAAGTCAAGCTCTGCTTAGGCGTTCTAAAAGATTACTAGAACTCTCCTTGGCAGCTTGTAATACCTAATTCCCAAACGATAATTAGACAATGTTGCGAAAAATACACAACGTGTCAAAATTGAAGCAACTAGAACGTATAAAATTCTATGAGAGACATCTTAAAACTTCGAGGTGTAGAGTGGTCTTAAACGTAAAGGATCAAGCACTTCGAATGTTTGTGAATGACTTAGCTACTAACTATTCTCAGATGCTTAGGAAACTTCTTGAAACGTACTTGTGTCGCATTCCATTTTAAATTAACTTTCTGGCCTGATCGATCTATTTTGCATTCAATGAAATGGCCCGAACAAATTTTTGCGAAGTTTGATGGAGCCCAACCTTGACGGCAAATATCTACCAACCGATGTTTTTTCTTCAGTGAATCTGACGGATATCTATATGTGTAAACGTTTGCATTATGAAGTCACACGTGACTCTGTGCCAAGCTACACTTCAGAGAAGCAAAACTTAATATATACCGAAAAACTTTATTTTTAGTTTTGGCATTAATCACCTACAGACATGAGAGTGAAATGTTATGGGTAGCTTTTGCTTCTCACCCAGTTCTTCGTCGCAACTGCCATCGCTATCGCTTTTAATGCCTGTTTTCTTGCGCTGTTCATAAACGAAAGCACTGCATTGTATTCCGTTTTTATTTGCCCATGCTTGGAGTTTCAATAGCATTAGCACCTCGATGCGCTTCTCGAGAAACCAACAGGGTGGCAATTTCATGTGTCGTGGACTTCACCAACGCTCGTAATAAATGCCAAGGATGAGCGTTCCGTGGCGTATCCTTGTTAAACTTGAGCGTGCCATGTCACGCTTCTCGACTGCAACCGATGTTGATGCAAAGCTTCGATTTGCTGGTACTACTAACTGCAAAAACCGTTGTCACGCCGCGCAATTTGCGAGTAGAAAACAGCCGGAACTTAGTTTAATTATTTGAACGCAGGTTTGCATATTTAAGGAACATATGTTGGTGAATTACCTATTCAAATTTTGTTTCCATGCATTCAGTTAAAAAAATGTCGCTTATTGATGACATATATTGCATTCCATGCATTCAGTTAAAAAAATGTCGCTTATTGATGACATTCTAGCATATAAGCGAAGCTCATAAACCAGCCGTAGCAGCATGTAGATGACTATTCCGCTCGATCAAAACTTTCCATACACCACGTGGCTACGTAACGTTCCACACGAGCGGATTGTTATGCTTGTTGCTAGGTAGCAATGGCCTGTAGAATTTAAATACTTGACAGATTTCAAGATTTCCCGTTCACTACATTGGAAAATTGGGAGCTTATAGTCCGTTAAACTATATGAAATTTGAATTCAGGCTGCTCTTTTGAGTGTTTTTGTTGAAAGGAGCTTCATTTGTCGCTGCCGGTCGGTTTATACCCAGATGCAAGTTACGAAAGTGCTCGTTGTTTTAAAGATGTTAGAGCATTAAGTAGCTTCCAACTTTTATATCTCATCGTCAGATCTTGCTAAGGCAAAGTAATGTTGATCTTTTATTTGGTTACTGTGCTTACCTTATGAAATGCTCGTACTGGTCGGTTTGTAACCACTTCTGATCATGTACCTATGTGAGATATGTCCGAGTTGTTGATCATGTTAACTTAATCAAAGCTGCTGATTATGTTAACTTTTTTGATCATGCTTTCTCTTTTTGCATTTCAGTAAGACTTCACCAGCCTTACATCTGTTTTTTTTTTTGTTCTTCTACTGGCTAGTATCAATTCTAATTAACAGTCTAGTATCTTGTAAAATACAATGGATAGTCTCAAGTCAAAGTCATATTTTTGCCTTGAAACTATTTACAATCTTTTATAATGGGACATAGGCACATTAGCTGAGACGAAGCTTCATATGAATGGCTATAGTTCTGGAAGGGCAAACTTTCTTCAACATGTTTGTATCCACAAAAGGTGGTGCCTGGCATAATTCTTAAAAGCCATGTATTGCTGTAGATTGGTAAATCATGTTGGCAACGAACATCATTAAACATGTTTTATTGCTATATTAATTCTAGTGGCATGCAGCTGATATTTTATTTAGCCTATAAATAGTGGAAGAATAAAGCATGTTTTCATGCTTGTTCAAAGCATGCTAAAAAGCTTTTTTTTTCATCGTGCTTTTCATAGCTTTTATTTAACACTTAACTTAGAATGTAGAGTTTTTTATTTAAGGAAATAGACTATTTATTACCTTGGCAAATATCATCATCCTGGTTTGTGTCAAATTCCAGCTGTTGGGAAATGTCTTGTCTGCCTTATCAAACTTACAGTGCTCTGCAGTTGCAAGCTCAACACCCTTCACAGTCACTGGTGCAACAATGCAGAGATGAACTTAAACCTCCAGGAATACTTTCAAAAGTATGGTTGTGATTTCTCCTTACACTGTATGTTATTTTCTTTTGGCATTTATTAATAGAAGTTTCTGAAAATAATCTACAAAGGTTCCCTTTTTTGGTAGGGCTTTGATCGGGTAAATATATCCTTTTTACATGAACCCTTCAATGTAAATAGTGTTTTTTCTCATTTTGCTGTCTTAAAATTTAAAGTGTTTTTTTATATAACCTTCTTTTTTCTTTCTTGGTATCTATGCATTTTTTTGTAGTTGTATTGAATTTAGAAGTTGCCTGGCATTCAATTTAGAACTATACAACTCATGGTCTCAAGAAATGTGTGGTATGCACATTGCTTTGCTTTCTTACATTTTGAAGTATTTACATTAATGTTATTGTAAATGTAAGATGCTTAGGAATATTTTTCTTTATCATGACTATGCTTAGTGTGTTTCCTTATGGCTTTCACTGTAGTTATTAGGTTAATATTCCAAATGTCAATGCAATGCAAAAATCAAAGATTCCTAGTTAGGGCAATAAATGCATTGCTTGTTATTATCCATTATGTCAGGTGGTACTTTGATAGTACAATGCGAACCTTATCTAGTCCTCAACCGGTAGACAATGTTGACTGTCAGGTTAACAAAGTAGCAAGAAATAGATTTTTCATGCCTTTTTATTGTGGTATCGCTTACATTTCATTAGTTTTTGCAAGTTTTAACTACCGTCATCAGCAAGACGGATCAGTGTTACTGCAGATGGTGTACAATGAGGTCGATTTGTGACTGTGAAAACAACTCAGCCTGTAAATTTTTCCTAGGAATTATTTTATCACCACCGTAAAAAAAACTAAAATGCAAAGTTTGAAAATAAGAGTCTCATCGTACAACTAATACTTTCCATTCACAATCTCACAATACTTCCGCAAGCTATAACGAAGTGAATCACGCATGCTGACACATATTAAAGGACTATAAATCGCGCTTACCTCCTCTGCACCTCCATAGATAAATAAATAAAACTGTCTGTGAAGTAGTATGGCTTGTATTCTGGATGTCGACCTAAAAATCGACTCAGATACGACGATGATTACTGATACCTACATTGTACTGCTACTACTACTCGTCGCTCCAGTTACATAGCAGGGATGCACTGACCTTACAAACTAGCAAAGGCAAGGCGCGATACCATTAGCCCGTCAAGACACTGGACCGTTATGAACTCTACAACAGACCAATTGCCGGCCACATGCAACAATACAAAAATAGGTAGCATGCCATCGATGGACTCGTGAGTACGTGCTACAAGTAAGCTGGTTACATAAAGAAGAATGTCTTAATGAAAGGGTTATGTGTCTGACGTAGGGGGTGGTAGGATCATAACAGCCAGTATCAGACTGCCATTGTTGTGAACCGCCTTAGCCAGTCGGCAAAGCGTTTTCCTAGTGAAGATTCACAGAAATCAAATCCCATTGATGTGAGAACTTAGATGCTTTGGGGGCAAAGCCTTTGTTTCAGCAGATTTTTTGGTCCCCTCACTGCGTAGCTATTGGTCGTTATGACAGAGTGCCATTCGAGTCCAGAAAGGACGAGGTGATGCAAAGAAGGCTTTCCAGATACGTAGATCATGGAGAAGGCTATAGTAGCAGTGGATAGCGTGAGCTTTGGACAGTTGATGTAGCTTGCCGCGGGTTTGTTGACCATTCGGCGAGACGTTGTTTCCCGCTTTGTGTTTGACGAGTAGGTAAGCTGAAACTAGCGTGCGTAGTGTGTCGAAAGCGGCTGAACTGGGATCGGCATTGGTATTGCAGAAAACAAGTAACAGTACAGAAATGGATGCTAGGTAGGGCGCCAGATGCATCAGCAGAAAGACCGAGACTTCACAGCGCTGGTTGCGACTGGTGGGGCAGATGTGTCCCCATGCTGCCCTGGCACTGTTTGCTTTTTGAAGCAGTGCTCCCTGGCTATGAGGGATGGCATGCTAAAGAAAACTAGAGAGCTAGTTAAAAAGGGGAATATGAGCCGACCGACTGGGTAAGCAGCATGTTGGTTGTAAAAAAGTGATACCCGGTGGCTGACCTCGTTGGCTTTGAATGCCATTCGGAACTAGCCCTGCTCCAGAGAAATATCAAAGACTGCAATGTGAACGCTTAGGCGACTTTCAAGTTCACCACCTTGCAAGTTATTGCGGGCAATCATTCGGTTTGTGGCTCCGGAAAGACTATCCAGGAAGCGACTACTGGAACAAGACCAGCGTCTATGTCTAAGACTTATTTCAAGCAAGATGCGACTGGTCAAATGCATGGCGCGTTTAATTACAGCCACTTGTTTAGAACTCGATCGTCCCAAGGCTGAAGCCATTACGGAAATGGTCCAACCACTGTATTGTCAAGTAGATGCAACAGTTCAAGGTATTCGTCGCCACCTTGTAGCATTTATGCCTTATTCATCAGGCGTTAGCGTGCCCTTTCGCAAACTCAGATGCAAGGGCGCGGCACGATAGTAGGATCGGGAAGAGCCTATCTAGGAAATAAAAATGAATGGCATCAAGATCAATTACAATGTCTGAACGAAACCAGGCTCAAATTCTACTTGTGCACTAACTTGACACTTCATACTGATCCCAAGATGACGTAAAATATCTTCAGAGAACCTCTGAAAGCAGTGCCAAGGAGGCTGCAATGTATGTTGCTAAAGCTGCAAAAATGCCAAGTAGAGGTAATTTTAGGGAAGTGCCACGTAAAGGTAATTTACGGGACGACACCTTGCGGATCTGTGGTCTAGAGCTTGCCTACCGATTTTCAGTCGATTCAGTTTTCATGCGCGACGGTGTGATGCAACTAACAAGTTGAATAGTTGGAACAAATCCATGTGGTGGTGTTTACAAGAGTGACTGATGAGCGAGTTCCAAAGTCGAAAGCAATGAGTGCATGCGAGCGACTTCTTTCGCTCAAAACCACGGTCCTTGCTGGTTGGCAGGAGGACTAATAAGATGCTGCGATCGGGGTATGGTAGTAGTGGATTTAGATTTCTACCAGATAACGGTAAAAATTTACTGCCGGTTAAGAAGATACTTCAAGGATTCACTACATCCTTCCCCCAGTCAATCTACTGAAGATGAAATGTCAAGCTGCAATGCATACGTCTCCACTTTACTGATACACACATCCACAATCCATCAATCTCGCAACTAAAATACTTACTTTCAGGAAACAAACAAATTCAAGTTAACCTGTTGCTACACTGACCTTTCCGGGACTGAAGGACTGACACAGTGGAATGGTATTTGAAGGCAATCGCGTCGGGATCCCAAAAACAATGTGCCCTGACATGCTCAGAAGATCACCCAGTCTCCTTGGTACCGAGCCGTATTTGCAGAAAGCTAGGGACGCTTGAAGGTTAATAAGACTGGCAAAGACTACTTGGCGACGGTCGATTAATGTAAGGATTTTGGGAGCTTTGCCACCTACCAACAATTCCAATCGCCAAAAATTTAATAAAGAATTGAAAGAACTACTTTTGCTGCTGCGGCCTTCCTGACGTTCTCATGGAGGAACTCAGTTCGACTTTTTCGAGTTCGAAAAATTTGCCACGGATTGTAAGTCTAGAGTTAGTTTCACCTACCCATACCACAGCTTCCAAGACTTTTTTCTTCGGATCATGTGCATTGAAATTTTTTATATGTCGTTGTCACGCTTAAACTTAGATCGGTGTAAAGATGAGAACACTTGTCTTGTAGCTCAAAGACTGCCCTAGCATCGCCCTATAAAAAATACATTAACCTTTGCAATAACAACGAATTTTAAGAAATCCTATAAATTTGCATTGTGTTAAGAAGGTTCGAAATAAAGTTGAAAGTTTGCTGTGTCCTGAGCGATGTTACGCTAGCAGACGAATTGAATGAAAGGGCTTACGTTATAAAGTTCCAGTTCCAGTACATCCATGTACAATGCTTACCCTTGCAGGTTTGGTTTGTTAAAATCCAGATTTTAGAGACAGGGTTAGCATACTAAATATTGCAGATTGGAGTTCGATTAGCAGAAACTCAACAATCATGCTTACACAAACATCTGAACAGAAGGCCAGAGGACCACAGAGGATACTGCCTTCGCTGAGGGCTTCTGTTAGGTCCTCAGCAATGGCAGCGTCAATTGCTGTGTTGAATATTCCTGCTCCTGCCATCTTCTTGCGTTCAACTAATGGTTGGGGAGATATTGGTAAATGGCTGTCACATTATTTTGTAATGTTCCAGGTGATCTTCCACGACTATATGCACAGTGCGCCGATGTATGGCATGCCTTGCATGTGAGGATATTTAAAATCATGTCATTAGGTATTTTCGTGAATTTAAGGGTATGACATGTACCAAGCAAATCATTATTCATCAAACCATTATCAAGATTTAAGTTTTGTTGACCCAGCTCCTCTGTGTGTTAGTCTCTTGTTGACATGTGCAAGACACCAGGTAAACACGAACTATAAGAGCACAAGCATAGCGAGTACTGGATAATGATTTGCTTGGTTCTAGCCATACATTTACATTCTCAGAAACCACAAAATGCATGATTCATAATACAAGTCCACTTTCAAGTTATGCCATGTATGATATAAGTATGCCGCTCTGTGTCTGTATGCAAGGTATTCGGGCATCTACAGGTTATCCCATACATTACATTGCTGCACCGGGCCAACATCTGGCACCGGGATCGTCTCCAAACTTGAAGGATCGCCGGGTGGTCTGATTCCCGTCAGCGGCTTCTAGGAGCGGGAGTTTTGGAAATATCGCTAATGTGTTTATTGTTTGGCTTCTGTTCTGTGTTTTTCTCTTCAATATTGAGTTGAGTTGTTAGATTTAACAATGCTTCTGACTTTGGAAGCGGCGCCTTGTTTCTGCGACCTGTTAGTCTCCGCGTTGGCGGGGTTCCTACCCGATTGGGAGTGTCTCTCCAGACAAGGACAGTGTTTTGACAGGGGATTCAGCTTTCCTGGTTGATTGGCTGTGGTGTGGATCCGTCCCACTCACATTGAACAACCGCTCTTCAGCAAATTTTATTTCCGAAGAACTCAACCGAATTCGGCTGAGTTGACATGGCTTCCTACTCCCGCGACTACTACGTTTGGGATTCCGTAGCTGCTAAAATGCTAATTTTTTTATTAATTTAATTTTTTTTTTTTTTTGCAACTTTTTGATGACGTCGCTGGCTTGGACATTCGAAGAGAGTTGGTCACATTCCTCGAAGTTATGCAAGTCTTCCACGGTGATTTTGGTAATTTTTTTTTCTTTGCCGTCTATGTGCTCGTACCTATTCGACTACATGGTGTCAATGGAACTGAATGTTTTTTTTTTTTTTGCGAATGTCGTATTACTTCAAAACTGTTGCTGTTGTGGCCATGTGCGTTCTTTCTTGGTGTGCGTTTTCTTCTTCCGTTTGCCAGCACTAATCAATGGCGAATGCTAGCTTCGGTTGAACATATTCAATTGTAGACTGCCGTGGATGTCGTGGCCTCACGAGGTCATGCTTTACATTTTTAGATCGATGCTTATGTTGCACCACCGACGTGCTAACCCACTTTGTCGGCTCGTTTATTGGCAAATAATAAAGATTATTTTGGGATGGATTATTTTGGTACTATTTGTGAGGCAAGTTGGACAGGCGCATGAAAAGCATCGACGCTAGGGGTAAAATTCAACCGGTAGACAGCAAAATGGGTCAAATAGTTCACGATATTCAATTGGAACTTCCTGGTAGGCCAGGCGTGGGTTTTTTACATTTGGATTTCCCTTGATATATGAATGTAAACCTTGCCACTGTGAAAGCTATTTACATAATTAACAATTACCATGGCATGTCCAAATTTCGGGCTTGCTGGCGCAAAGATGAGGAATCCTCTTCGTCTCCACCTTATAAAAAAGCAAGGCAGCGTAGCGTCCTTGATAACTGAAGTCTTGCCGTGAAGGATCCAAGTAGCTCCACGATCTTGCCATCATGTAAACAGCAATCTTGGGTTCAGGTCCATCTTTTACTTGCATGCTAGCTCTGTCGCCATGACTTTGCAGATGGGACCGCTGTCGACTTGGCCACGGACGATCTTGTTGCCATGTCCTGCATTAATTGATCTTTACCCTGCACGCCACGACACGCGCAACAACAACAGCAGCAAAAACAACAACAGCAACAACAACATTAACAACAGCAATATATTTCTCAATAAATGCTTTTAAAAACGTAATACATCCTACTCGCCTACATGCTAGTTGTTCTATTATCTGCGCCGAGTCGCACTGGTGCTCTTCACCATCGTCCTTATCGTTGAGGCTGCGTCCAGTTGATGGACGCTTATGGACTGCTCGTTTACTTCGTCTGCTTAACAGTATTTTGAAAATTTTTTTTTTTTTGCGGCCCTCCACATGGTGTACAGTCTTCTCTGTATTTGTGTTTGCGTCTTTCGACAATATATTCATCTTTTATTTGTGCTTGGTTTGCGTCGCGGATTTTTCGTTTGTAGCTCTATTTATGTTTATGTCAATTTATGTAGTTCTACTTCTCTCAAGAAGTATTAAGGGGCCCCTTCAACTCTGGGTTTGCTAATAATGGCTTCCCTTCCCACTTTGTGACGTATTTTCACAACTTCTCTATTAATTTTTTTACGCACTTTTGGGAAAAGAGACTGTTGTTGTTGTTGTTGTTGTTGTTGTTGTTGTTGTTGTTGTTGTTGTTGTTGGTGGTGGTGGTGGTGGTGGTGGTGGTGGTGGTGGTTTTTTTGTTGTTGTTTTTGTTATGACTTTCAGTGTAACTCATATTTTATTTGGCTTCAGTAGCCTTCGTGTGCCTTTTCGTTTGCTCGTTGCTTTGGCAACGGTTGCCTGGTTGAGTTCCAAATCACTTTGGAGTCCATGAACCCCAGTGTCGTCAATTCCTAGAACAAACTTCTTTTCTCGGATAAGAACTTCCTCCAGGACTCCTAATCTGCACATAACTGCCAGTATCCGCAAGGTGTTCATCAACCATTTTGTTTACTACCTGGCTGAAAGAGGAAAACTTGTTTTAAAAACAACGTTCGTAGATACCTTTTAATGAAAATTCGAGTGCTTTCCGAGGTTTATCAATGATGACCTTCAGGTTTTTCCGTTCGCCTTTCACCAGCGGCAGATGGCGGTAAATGCCTAGCACGTGTAATGTATCGCGCACGTCGGTGTGCAATTTCAAACTTTTTCCCAGGATTCTCCGCTGAAATCACAGTTATCAAATCAAATACCGATTGGAGCCGGTACAGGGATGTCAGATCGGGCGACTATATTTCTTGGCAATGCTAGCCTCGATTGTCCAGGTCCGCTGTGTGTTTGTTTCGTGTCAGCAAGCCCAACCACTCTGTGACACCCAATAAACACGAGCAAGAAAACAAGCGTTGTGAATCTTGCCAGATTATGATTAGCTTTGTTCGTGCCAAATTATTAATGCAATTTATCAACGGGACGGTACGGAGATTCAAGGTTTCAAAATTCAAGATTCAAGATTTATTTCCCATTTAGATAACAATAATACGTGATGAAATAAAATTACAACAGTCCACATGCGAAGGAGGGCTCCTCAACAACAAAGCTTATAAGATTTGAGAAATCCCCCTCAAGACTTCATGCTAAAAGTTGCATGATTTACATTTAGTAGTAATAATAATAAAAAATTGTGATAGAAATATCACCCACGCGAAAGAATTATTTCTATACTCACTCAAAAAAAAAGAGATAGAAGATAGCAAGACGCTTTTTTAGGTTCAGTGTAGATCCAACAGATTCACATATCCTACTATTTTTGGGATCACTGGTACGAATTGAGGGCGAATTCGTTCACTGATGTTAAATGTTGTAGGGTGTAGGATTTAGGATGATAAGATGGCACCGAAATGGCAGCTGGTAAGTGCGAATGCCTCTAGGGTAGCTCGTAGATCTCGGCGATTGAATTAGGGATCTGGCTTTAGCTGTAAGATTGTTAAGTTGGGGCCATGTAGCGGCGAAGGATGTGCTGAGATTCTTCTGAAATTGCAGTTTTCTCCTAAGTATATGAGAATATAATAAAGCTAAGCTGAAGAAGGAGAATGTTAGTATCTTTTTTAACCAACCAACTATAAAATAGCCGCGTGCATTCTTAACTGTTACTGTAAATGGTGGTGGATGTTTTTTTAAGGGAACAAATATCTTGTGGAATTTATTTTCTTTCATTTTATTTTAGAGACCATTCCAACCTTCAAAGTCTGTTGGATATGACCCAAAGCCAGAACCTATGCTGTATCAAAGAGACTACCAGGACATGAACTCTGTCTCAACCGATGAGAAATCGTATTTTACAGTCCGCACGCAGGTAGGAAGTTGAGTATTGAGCATGAGGCGTCATGCTTTGTGGTCCTCTTTATGTATGAGTTTGCCTGTTGGTTTTGCAGTGTTATGACGGGCTTTAGAGAGCTGTGAGAATTCCTTAATACTGAAAAATGAGAGACGTGAATTGTACGGCCTAACTTGGGTATTCGCTGTTTTATAGTCTCACGCTATTTGAATCCATTTCGGGTGCAGCTTACCAAGGCTAGTAGTAATCTGCTTGCAGACTGGGTCGAGCCATGAAACTTTGCTAAACGGTCTGTGTTTACAGCTTGTCAGAATTAATGACGACTGACTTTCGGCTAGTCTTTCGGTTCAAGCAAGAAGAAAATTTGATCGAATCGAAATCAGACGCAACAAAATCTAAGACATCCACTGGTCAAAATAACCAAAAATGATTTTTCTTTGCAGAATTTAGTTTTCTGTAGAGCCACGGGTATGAGTGAAGGAAGGCCGTGCTTCGAGGAACCCCAAGAGAACTAGCTGCTAGGTCGTCCTTGTTACCTCGTGCATGATCATCGGCAAAAATTTTCGACGTTCCTGACAAGTGTGCCTTCCCAAAAAGAAAAGAATGCTATTGCTTGCTTATCTGTAGGGAAACTTATACGCGTATAACTGTTCATCTACTTCTTTTAAACAAGAGACTTGGAGCAGTCGAAACGTGGTGCGAAATTATTCACTATATATA
>QQSS02086089.1:0-17180 GCA_003687565.2 Craspedacusta sowerbii
TCTTATCGTTGCACTGCTGTTTCCAATCCTGCATCAAAGATCGTTTGGTATCTGAACAACGTTGCGATCTCCAATTCATCGCCGTTCTCGATTAAAGAGACTGGTCCCACGCCTGTCGGGGATGAGTTCGAAGTTAGCAGCACGTTGACTATAACGGCTTGTGTATTTGCTCATTCTGGGACACTAAAGTGCGTAGCATCTAACGACGTTGGAGCAAACGCCGAGAGCTTGGTCTCAATAAAGGTTCAAAGTAAGTGTCTTCATGTATCTGTAATAGCTGTTTTCTTTTACTTGCGTTATCGATGCGTTTTCTTGGTACTTGATGGAATCTCCAGAGTGTGCCGCAGTTTCCGGGTGCCTTAACTTTCAACATTATTCACTTTTCTTTCTCATAAAAGTCTTTTGTCTTTCGTAGTTCCTTGTGTAGGTATCCCTCCTTTTGTTCGGCAAATCTGGCTATAGTTCCTCGGTTTTTGACCACGTGCTGATTTGCAGCTTTTATGCTGGATGACATACACTTTTTATCTGTGCGTTGTTAATAGTGGTTTCTTGTGTTTTCCAGGCGCTCCGCGCATCACGTTGGCCCCACCGAGCACATCCACTGTCATAGTTGGCAGCAGCTCCTCTTATGGTTGCACTGCTGTTTCCAATCCTGCATCAAAGATCGTTTGGTATCTGAACAACGTTGCGATCTCCAATTCGTCGCCGTTCTCGATTAAAGAGACTGGTCCCACGCCTGTCGGGGATGAGTTCGAAGTTAGCAGCACGTTGACTATAACTGCTTGTGTATTTGCTCATTCTGGGGCACTAAAGTGCGTAGCATCTAACGACTTTGAAGCAAACGCCGAGAGCTTGGTCTCCATAGTTGTTCTGCGTAAGTATTTGGGATTTAAGAAAATTCACGTTTTGTGCTCCCTGGATAGGAAGTTGTTATGGCTACATGTTGTTTGGAACTTTTTCTTTTAACTTTTTGTAATTGCTTGTTATTTAGCGTTGTGCTCGCCTGCTTGTAAAAATGGCGGCACATGTTTAAATCCGAATGTGTGCGTTTGTCCGCCCGGTTATTCTGGAGTTGACTGCGGCGTTGGTACATGAATCCTTGTGCATCTTTTAGCTGTATGTCATTTCAGGTCGCATTGTTGTAATTGAATTGCTTTTCATGCCCGGAACTGCATTGAATTCTCCATGGTTTGATTCTGCGTGATTTGATTTATTATTTTGCTGTGAATTTCCAATTTAGTCGTTCATAAGGTTTTTGTTCTTTTTTTACTGTGCAGCCGCATGCTCTCCGACGTTTAAAAACGGCGGCACCTTTACAAGCCCTAATGTTTGCACATTCCCGTCTGGCTACTGTGACTGTGGAGTTCGTAACTTCTTCAATGTCTCCTTTTGTGGTCTTACTCATCTGCCCTTCCTCTAAACGCATTCCTTGGCTTGACCTATGGCAATCCACTATTTTACGGAAAGTGTTTTTGTTTATTTTTGTTACAAGTTCGTCTTATTCTTTCTTGTGTAGCCATGTGCTCTCAAACTTGTAAGAACGGTGGGACCTGCACTAGTCCGAACGTGTGCACCTGTTCGGCTGGCTACGCCGGAAATGATTGTGGCGCCCGTGAGTTGATTCTTGATTCGTTATTTTGCTTGATTATATCCTTCGTTTTGGAAATGCTGCTGTGCTGTTTGCTCGTTCGATGCTCCATTCTGCGCAGCCCTTTGCGGATTCTTCTTTTGTTTGAGGGGTGTTTACAATGAGTCTCTGCTTCTTTTTGAAAAGTTAGCGAATGCCTCGGCAAGTGGCAATCTGTATATATGAGCTGCGCATCGTTAGTTCAAACTCCTTAAATGTTGGAATTAATGTAGTGCTTACTATTTGTGGGACGCGCAGTACGAGGTTTTGTTTTTCATTTGTTTAGCTGTATGCGCCCAAGCTTGTAAGAACGGCGGCACCTGTACCAGTCCGAATGTTTGCAGTTGTCCAACCGGCTATAGCGGCCTTGACTGTGGTACCCGTAAGTTAGAGCGATTGTAAAATTTTACCTGAAATGCTACTGCATGTAGCTCCCAAGTTTATGTAATTTTCGGATATTTTGTCGTGCGCTATTTCATTTCTTTTTCGATATCGAATAATTTTTTAGGTTCATTTTGTCATAACGAATAATTCTTGTTTTTTGTTTCTTTTCTATTTCTTTTCATTTCTGATTCTGTTCTTTCTTAGCTGTATGCTCCGAGCCTTGTTTGAATGGTGGTACGTGCTCAAGTCCTAATGTGTGCAATTGTGCCAGTGGCTATGCTGGTATAGCATGCGCAAGTCGTAAGTTATTCCTGTCCTAGCCTTTAGTCATCATGTCCTGCCGTCGGAATATCCACCCTTCTCACGTGAAGTGTGCATTATATATCATATATGGTATATATGGTATACATGGTATATATGGTATACATATATATCAAATATGGTGATATGTTCGGGTTACATTAGAAGTATGAAGATAGAGGCCATGTATTGATATGATGGAGAAACGGTATATGTGTGTGTGTGTGTGTGTGTGTGTGTGTGTGTGTGTGTGTGTTGTGTGTGAGTGGGTGAGTGTTGTGTGTGAGTGTGTGTGTTTGTGTATGTGTGTGTGTGTGTGTGTCAGTGCGTGCATGTGTGTGTATCTATATTATTATTTATTTATAGTGTCGTCTCTTTATGCGAGTTGGACTGATTCTATGATTGCGTATTGTTTAGCTGTATGTATTTCGACTTGCAAGAATGGTGGAAGCTGTGTGCGTCCGAATGTATGCGGGTGCACTGCGGGCTACTCTGGAAACGATTGCGGCACCCGTAAGATTCGTAGCTATATGATTTAACTAGCGACGTTTACTTGCTTATTGGGTGAAAATTTGGTGAATACTTGAATTCTTTCCATTGTCGTAAATGCACGCAAATTTCTCAACATAGTGAGTTTGTTCTGCCGTATAGTAAGCGTTAATTAGCGTCGAATTTGAAATTTTTGGTTGCGTCGGTATTATTAGCCTCGAGTAGTTGGGTAGAAGGCGTGCCTTACAAGAAGACGTTGATGGCGTTACATTCCACTGATTAGTCGTTACAGATTAATTAGACTTTTCTTTTGCGCAAGCTTTGGATATTGTGTTGTATAGCACTGGATAGTATTTCATCCTTGGATACATGCTTCTCTCTCGAGGTGATGGTTTGCTTCTTTTAGCTGTGTGCACTCAGGTTTGCAAGAATGGCGGCTCTTGTGCTAGTCCAAATATTTGCACCTGCTCCGCAGGATACAACGGAAGTGATTGTGGCAGCCGTAAGTGTGCTTAGTTTCGTTTTGGTGTATTGCAAGTTGTTGTTATCGTTTGCCTAAGGCCATAGTGCTAGGATATTTCAGTGATTCAAATACGCAACTCGTTTATTCCCGTCCGAAGTGTGGTTGGTTTTCTCTAGCAACGCAGGTTCGGCCTTGAATTACTTCCCTGCGTCTTGCAGGGCATTAGCGATCGACCGATCCACGTGTGTGCCGTTTCCGCTGTCCTAAGTCATTTGTTATTTTATGAGTTGCTTCTGTTCTTGTCCAGCTATTTGCTTATGAGTTGCTTCTGTTCTTGTCCAGCTATTTGCTTATGAGTTGCTTCTGTTCTTGTCCGGCTATTTGCTTATGCTTCTGTTCTTGTCCAGCTATTTGTTCTGTGCCCTGCTTAAATGGTGGCTCCTGTACAAGCCCTGATGTCTGCAGCTGTCCCACGGGCTACTCTGGAAGTGACTGTGGCACGCGTAAGTTGACGCTTTTCCCGTACTGTTTATGTAACTTTTTGCTAGTACGTGGTGTGCTTGTATGTTCAGTGTGAAGGGGGAGGAAAAGGATGGGAATATGCTGTCGATGAGGGCGTCCCACCTTTGTAGAAATCTTACTTTCAGTAACAGCGGGAAGTCTGAGTACCAAGGTGCTGCACTGCAAACTCGGAATTTTTCACGTAGCGTTTTCATTGTTTCGATAGCCGTGTGCTCTGTTCCGTGCAAGAATGGCGGTACTTGCACGAGCCCGGATGTTTGCCGATGCCCGACTGGCTACACTGGAACTGATTGCGGCACTCGTAAGTTGTTCTTTGGCCGTTTTCGTGCTATTCCTATCGTAGACGACCAAGCCGTCGGCGTATGTTCTATGCGTCCATGCCGCAGGTGCGCGGGGAAGAGTTTGGTTCTTTGATATTGTCTGGTATCTTCATTCAGCAACGTGCTCTCGATTTACGAAGAAAACATTTCATACCACTAAGAGGCCTAGATTGATTTTAGTGTTGATAGTTTTGATGTGCTGCCAGTCCCGCAGAACTCGGTGAAGGCGGGGCGGGGTAAGTCTGTTGCTTGCGTGGCAAAAGCGCATTTCGGTATTAGGGCCTCGATTGGCGTCCGTTTAACATCGGAGGAGTCGTAATCGTTTCCTTTCTTTAGCTGTATGTGCCCAAGGTTGTAGGAATGGTGGCTCGTGCGTCAGTCCTAATGTTTGCCGTTGTCTAGCGGGATACAATGGAGCTGATTGTGGCAGCCGTAAGTTGAGCATTTGTTTGTTTGACGTTTAGACTTCTAGCTTATGTACCTGCATTATTTCGTGTGCCATCATACGCAAGCCATCTCCCTGTCAGTTTCATCGCAAATGGCTTTAAACGGATCAATGCGTGCCCATCGTTTGTGTGTCCACTCCACACATGTCCTTTGCATCGTTCTCTTGACTTTCTTTAGCGTTATGTTCACCACTATGCTTGAATGGTGGCTCGTGTACAAGTCCGAATGTTTGCACTTGTCTTGCTGGCTACGCTGGCAGTGACTGCGGCACTCGTAAGTTGCCTCTTTCTTGAAGGTTACTATGACCTCAGACTGGTTCTTTTTTTCTGATTTTTTTTTGACGCATTGAATTAGTATATCTCTCCAGATGCTCATGCTGCCATTTGTCTGTTGTTGTTGTTTTCTGTGCCATACTCAGTGTTTCACTTCCCAAGGGTTTACAGCTTAAGTGTAGCGTGCTCCTTGGATATTTGAAACGCAAATGTGACATGGAGACGGAGTTTCGTTCCGCGCTTAAGTATTGCCTGAATATGGACTGCTTTGAATTCATTTGGTGTTCATCGTCACGCGATCTTCTGTTCTGACGTAAGCGCTTAAATTATGACTCGTTTTGCGATATCTTCATGCTTCGTTGTTGGTTTAGCTGTATGCAGTCCGGCTTGTCGTAATGGTGGCTCGTGTATACGCCCGAACGTGTGCACATGTCCCGCGGGCTACACTGGAAATGATTGTGGCACAGGCAAGTGTTGATGTTATTACGTTCTCGTGTTTTTGCTTGCAACAAAATTGACCGTTGTGGCCTTGTCGAAATGATACTGCTGTCTGTGGTAAATAATTTATTTTGGCCGAACTTTTTTTTTGTATGTTTTTTAATAGTGTGTACTTGTTTTTCCTATTAGCCATTTGCTCTGTGCCGTGCTTGAATGGTGGCTCGTGTACGAGCCCGGATGTGTGCAGCTGTCCCACGGGCTACTCTGAAAGTGACTGTGGCACTCGTAAGTTGATGCCTCTCCGCTTTGTAGCATTTAGTTTACGCGCCGTTATTATTCCCGGTCGCCGTTATAAAAATGCTTCCACCAGAAAGTGGGAGGTAGTAATGCCCTTTTCGTGAGCAATTCCCTCCCCCCCCCCCCTTCTCGCTTTCCGTACCCAGTGTGTTGCAGGAAGTCGTCGGTACTGCCTTTCTAACGTAAGATATATTCTCTCGTAGCTGTATGCACTTGGCCTTGCAATAACGGTGGTACTTGTGTGCGTCCGAACGTGTGCAGCTGTCCACAGGGCTACTCCGGATATGACTGCGGCGCTGGTAAGTTCTCTCTCCTCCCTTGAAAGGTCTAACTTAGTGCTCGCTCGCCCCTCTATCTTCAGTCTTTAACATCGTACTCAAGTTTTATTTATTTTAGTTTTTGAATTACTCTAGTTTAAAATAGCAAAATTTGGCACGGCAGATTTTTAGGCAAGTTTCCCCGAATTAGGAATGATGGATGTTTATTTATTTAGATATTCTGGCTAGGTTTTTTCAGGCTTTTTAGGCTAGATTTTTCAGCCTAATTCTCGGGCTCTATTTTCAGTCAGATTTTCAAGCTGGTTGCTCGGAATCAAGAATTATTGGCCTACTTCTAATTTTTAGCTGCTACCTACGCCCTCACCGAACAAGCTTATGTGCACGAGGACCTTCCTAACTTTTAGAGATCCCGTTTCTATGTTCTTTGTATTTCGTATTTTTTTTTCTAAGCTGCTTGCTTCCCGACTTGCAAGAACGGTGGCACGTGTGCCAGTCCCAATGTTTGCGCTTGCCGGCCAGGCTACACGGGAAGCGATTGTGGCACAGGTAAGCTACGTCTTGCTCACCCTGTGCTTTGAGTTTCCTATTTAACGCCTGTCCTCCGTGCTGGATGTTATTGTTTATTCTGCCTTCTTTCTGGGAGTCTGTAGACGGAGTCTTTTCCGCTAGCATTTTCGAGCGCCCAGACTTAGTTAGGCAGGTGATAGGAACCGCTATAGTATGAAGTATTATGATTTCTTGTAGCTGTTTGTTCTCAAGTTTGCAACAATGGCGGCACCTGCTCCGCTCCAAATGTGTGCACTTGTTCAGTGGGCTACACGGGACCTGATTGCGCCACCCGTAAGTTTTACTAATTTTAAAATTTTAAAATTTATAAAAGCTTTATTTCGTTGATTTCTCCAAGTTATGGGTCGCACCGTTAATTTTATTCGTTGCGGTATTGAGGTAATGTTGGTATCAAAAATTATTAGGAATTATATATTCATCCCGATAGGCCCTTGCGTCTCTCTTAGACATTATGTTAGACCGCCTTTCGTGTTCAATTGAGTTGAAGACTTGTGAATGCCTGGGGTCTCCTTAGGTGATCTAAGGGTTGTATAAAATTCTGCACATTCCTGTTTTCTTGTAGCTGTGTGCGCTCCAACTTGCAAGAATGGTGGCACATGCACGAGTCCAAATGTGTGCGCCTGTCCAACAGGCTACACTGGATCTGATTGTGGCAACCGTAAGCTCCATGTCCCTATCCATTTCGCATGTTTCTATGACTTGTATTCACCCTGCGAGCTCTTGGCAATATCTGAAATACTTAAATTAAAGCTGAAGTCCTTGAACTGGTCTCTCGTCAGTTTTCACAGGTTGCGAGATATATAAAGCGGCTTGCACAGACAGAGACATTATTTGTGTGCATACTTAACTTTAGTGGCATCATCTTATTCTATCTCTGCTCCTGTTCCTTTTAGCTATATGTTCTGTGCCTTGCAAGAATGGCGGTACATGTTCAAGTCCGAATGTGTGTCAATGTCCATCTGGCTACGCTGGAAATGATTGTGGCACTCGTAAGTTAAAATTCTCTTTCTCGGGTGTATTGTCGTTTCATCCCCGATCGGAGTACGTCAGTGCATTCATTTTCCAAAAGCGCCTTGCGTATCTCATTTTTTGTTTGCTTTTGATTTGTTTCAGCTGTGTGCTCTACGGCCTGCAAGAATGGAGGCACATGCGCTGGTCCGAACGTGTGCACTTGTAGAACTGGCTTCACTGGAGCAGATTGCGGCACCCGTAAGTTCTGCCGGTAGTACTTGCTCGCACCAATGGGTTGCGCGCTGTTCCCATCAAAGGTTTCTTTGAGAGAATTTTTTTCTGGCACTGAAAGGATAGGTTCTTATTTTGGTGTTTGTATGTGTGTATGTGTGTGTGTTTGTGTGTTGTGTGTGTGAGGGGGGGTCCTTGTCAGCCTGCCACGCGAGCGCGTCTTCTGAGAATGTTTTTATCCTATTACGTCTTTTTGTTTTGTTTAGCTGTTTGCGCTCCAGTTTGCAAGAACGGTGGCACCTGTGCTAGTCCGAATGTGTGCACCTGTCGAGCAGGTTATACGGGAAGCGATTGTGGCACAAGTAAGTGCACTGAAAGCAGGCGTTGTCCTTCCACGTGTCCTCTATAACGGGCATGCGTATGAAATGTTTGGCCTTCTGCTTTCTTTCGTGAATGCTGTATATATAAAGATCGGCAACAGCTGGTTGTTCCTACAAATGGCCTGTTCTTGGAGCGCTCTTCCTGCTTTGAGCTGGCGGCACACATAAATAAATCCGGTGATGTTGTGCTTGTTTTGCTCTGTGCGTAGTAAAGCGTTTTCGTCGTTGTTTTGAAATATCTCGTTTTCTTTAGTTACATGCTCTCAAACATGTAAAAATGGCGGCTTTTGTTCGTCTCCGAATGTGTGCACTTGTACCTTTGGCTACACTGGAAGTGACTGTAGCAACCGTAAGTTTCTGCCCGATCGTTTAACGGGATGTGGCTTGCCATTTAATCGATCTCCGCCGAATCATTTTTGTCTTACCCTTGCTATTGCACTCATTATTAAAAAGCAATGTCGCCTGCAAGTTCTTGTTTTTTTATTGACCCTGAGCTATCGTTATTTCAGCGTACCACCGTTGTTCCTTCGTTTGTGTTGCTTTAGATGATCTATTGTAGCACCGTTCTCCTGATTCTTTCTAGCTGTGTGCTCCCCAGCTTGCAGGAATGGTGGCACCTGTTTGAGTCCGAATGTGTGCGGCTGTCTACCCGGCTATACAGGCAGCACTTGTGGCACTCGTAAGTAAAATCTTCCCTACCCTTTTGCAGATTGAGTATTGTGCTCACTCTCCAAGCTTTACGGAGAACGATACTGTATCTGCCGTAATTGCCTGAACTTGAGATTCGTAATAATATTCGAAAGGAGTGATGTCGTTATGTGGATTACAGAGGCCAGCACAACTCGTTCGCTGAGGTTCTTCATTGCGCGATACTTTCCTGTTTATTGCAATCGAACTGTCTGCCTTCCGCGTTTCTAGTTGCCAGTAAAGATCTAGATGTGAAGTCCTCTCTCTCTGTTAGGCATTAGTTCTGTTTGTGCACTCGTATCAATTCGTTCCGATTCCAAGTGAGGCTCTGAGATTGATAGCGAATAACGTAAAGCTGAATGTTACATCCTCTAGGATATTGTTCCTGGCTAACGTAGCAGTAAAAGAGTATAAACATTATAAAGCATACAACATTATAAAACCTAATAGCGTTGAAGCATATTTTAATCGATCATAATAGTTGTCTATGAATGTATAATTGTTAAATTGTTGCACGTTAATTAGTACTCTTACGTCCACGTTAGCTGGTGTGTAATTTTGGATCGTTTGTTTATTTAGCCGTGTGCTCTCCGTTGTGTAAGAACGGTGGAACGTGCAGTAGTCCGAATGTGTGCACGTGTCCTAACGGTTACAGCGGAGCTGACTGCGGCACCCGTAAGTCTGAATTTGAAATGGATACTCCTTCTGCTCATCTCAACGTGTAAATATGTCATCTGTGGGGAAGCTCTTGTTCACCTTTGTCCAAGGAGGTTTGATAGTCCGGGGCCCATACTAAGCCGCAGGGTTATTGCCTTTCGTATTCTTTTCTGTTATTTGATGGCTGTTAGAACGAACTCCTAGACTTTGTTTCATGGCTTTAAAGCGTTGAACTTGCCGCTAAGCTCGGATAGTTCGAATATCGAGGAGTGGAGGGATTACGTATCGGTTCAGTGGTACTCCATGGGCTTGTCGTTTCGTCTCCACCAACCGTCCACCTGATTACGTAGCTGTCAATTTAGATTCTAAAAACTGCACGTGGGGTAACCCGTCAAAGGTTCAAGGGTGTAATAACTCATAATGCAGGTGTTTGTGCATCTTATTTGCTTGCTTTTTAGCGTTTTGCGCTCAGCCTTGCGAAAATAACGGCACTTGCATTGGTCCAAACATGTGTCTGTGCACACGTTTGTTTGAGGGACGCACATGCAACATCTGTAAGTACTTGCCTGTGCCTTCCATGCCATTCCTCGCCGTCCTTAACTCGGTGGCATTACTTTAGTACGGTCTCCATCGGATGAATGCCTTTCTCATTCCTGCCCTTGAGAATCTTGAAGTAGTCGCGCTTGGCCGCTTTAGCTGGTTTTTTGGGTCTTACAGAAAGATTTGCTGAGCTCCAATCAAGCTCTGTATTTGTGCGGTCTGAGGTTAGCTATTGCGCTCTCCATCGGATGAATACCTTTCTTATTCCTGGTCTTGAGCATCTTGCACTAGTCGCGCTTGTGGGCCTTACAGAACGATTTGATAAGCTCCAATCAAGCTCTGCATTTGTGTGGTCTGAGGTTAGCTATTGCGCTCTCTGTCGGATGAATACCTTTCTTATTCCTGGTCTTGAGCATCTTGCACTGGTCGCGCTTGTGGGCCTTACATAACGATTTGCTGAGCTCCAATCAAGCTCTGCATTTGTGCGGTCTGAGGTTAGCTATTGGGATTACGTTCTGCAACTCGTCGCATCATTTTATTAGGCGTCTTATATACCCTGATTTTCCAGTTCTTTATTCTTGCTTGTTTCTTGTAGCCGTGGATGCGAACGGTCGAGAGCTCGTTCTTGTACTCGATCGATCAGGATCAGTTCGCGACGTGTGGGCTAGCACCGTTGTCGTGTTTGCACAGCAGATTATCACTGCTTTCTTCGGCAACTACGACCCGATGATTCGCAGGGCGGGCGTGGTCACGTTCGCGGACAACGCCCAAATCGACATCTACTGCAACATGTCGAGCAACCCGCGAGCTTTCAACGCGTCTTTGGGCAGCCTTCCTGCGTTTGGCGAGTACACGAACATGACCGGTGGTCTGACCGAAGGCGGTAACCTGCTGAAGATCTCGCCGTGCGGTCGGCCTCAAAGCAAGAGAGCCCTCATTCTCCTCACAGATGGCAACCCGAACGTCGGCGGTCTACCGTTCCCTGTTGCTGACGACCTGCGATTGAATCAAGGCACTGAGGTTTTCGCCGTCGGTGTGGGAGCTTTCGTCAGCGTACCTCAGCTGGTGCGTATTGCTGGCAATAAAACCGAAAACGTTTTCCTGCCCCAACGATACAGTGATCTCCTGAAGATCGATTTCATCGCTAGCGTCAGTGGAAGTGGTGAGTAGAACGCCAGTAGTGCAAGCTGCTCTTGATCGCTTATATGACTTGCGTTTTTGTTGTAGTTTTTTTCCTAAAAGAATGTTTCTAGTTTACTAAGGTCGAGTCTCTGGTAATAAAGAGTTATTGCAAATTCGGAAAAATAGCGTTGGCGTTGAGGCACTTTTGTTTTGACCATTTGTTACCTTTCAGTTACTATTCGTTGCATCTTTCTTTGTTTTAGTTACAAGTTTCGTGTAAGAGTTTCGTGAACAAGCTACGTCTTCAGTGGTGGCAGTGACGTACGAAAATGACGACTTTGGATGTCCTAGCCGTGTGAGTGGGTATTTGAAGATTTCCCTGGCTTCAAGATGTTCTTGCTGCTGTAATACGAGCACCTTTTGTCTCATTGTTGTCATCGCTTTTTTGTAGTTCTTTCAGAAAAATGTGCTGTTTATTGCAATGGTCTAATTTATTCCGCAAGTTTGTAACTGCATTTGAATCCCAACAATCTTGTAGCTCGGAAAGATGCGTTTGGCTTTGTATCCTAATTTATTACGCTTTGTAATTTATTGCGCTTCCGCGCCTTTGTGGTGTGAATGCCGAAACTGGCTCTCTATTTGGAAAGCTATGTTGGATGTTTGCGCTCCTTGATAGCTGCATTTCAGATCTTTTGTCTCGTTGTCGTCGAATTTGTGCTTCACGTGTTTGGTTTCTATTTGCCTCACTTCAGGTTATCGCGTTGGCGGTTTTTGTTATCGCATGCGCAAGTTCATGGTTGTCTTATGACATCCATGTCCATGTATTGAAACCTCTGCTCGAGAATTTTGTGTGTCGGATGCGTGCAGAACCCTGTTTTGCTCATATGCTTGTGTCATGCCGGCTGTAACCATGGAGTTGTGTTGTTTTAATCTCGTTTTCGCGTTGGTGGTTTGATCTCGTTTTGATTTGTGTTTGAAACGCGGCTGGTTCGCTGATCGTCATTTTTGTGATTAAACTTTGATTTTTTTTTTTTTTGGCCTTTTTTGTTGTGTGTTATGTGCAGGTAGTTAATAAATATCATTTGCAACCATTTTTTATATTTTTTTCCTGATTTCTGCTCTTTGTCTGTGTGTGTGGTGTAGTGTGGTGTAGTGTGATGTAGTGTGGATTGGTGTGGGTGAGTTGGGTGTGGTGTGGTGTGGTGTGGTGTGGGTGTGTGGTTGAGTTGGGTGTGGTGTGGTGTGGGTGTGTGGGTGGGTTGGGTGGGGTGTGTTGGGTGGAGTGAGCGAGTGAGACAGGTGTGGTTTTGTAGGTAAATTGGGTGTGGGTGAGGTGAGTGTGGATGAGGTGGGTGTGGGTGAGGTGGGTGTGTGGGTGTGTGAGTTGAATGTGAGATGGCTGATCAAAAAGCCGTGTTAAAAGTCTTTCTTTAACAAATAAGAAGTGTCTATGGTTTTCCAAGATTTTTTTACCAATATTTCTCAACCTTAAACGTACACGTTTTCTAAATTGTCCAAAAGTGTCTTCAACATTGTAATTACTGCAACAAGCTAATTAGCCCCCCCCCCCCGATTCTACTTGCGCCTCCCTGGTATTACGTGAGCTTCTTGTCGCAAATCTCCAACTTTAGTATTTCCGTTCTTGCTCTTTCCGGAAGCTGGTGAGCTGCCAGTCACCTGTAATCGCACATCTATGTTGGGATTGGCGAGAGCCAAACCGCCAGTAAAAAAAAAAAAAAAATTAATATTGGGTCTGTCCATTCCTGATCCATATGTTGTGACTGGTATTAGAATCGCGTGATACGCGGCGTTTGACGTAGCTCCCCTGCTCGAAGTACGCGGAGTCTTTCTCGATATGTTCAAGGCCTTTGATAAGGTGTGTCTTGAGGGTGTCCCCTTTACACTAGACTGCTCTGGAATTCGTGAGTTAATTCTAGACTTGATACGTAGCTATCATGTGACCTGTATCTCTCCGGCCGGCATACCCGAAGGTTCCATGTTAGGACCCTTGCTATTCCTAGTACAAATCAGAATATATACTAGGTATTTATAAAGTATGTATCAGAAAAGATGGGTGACTTTTTGCGAATCTCTGTTTTATTGTGCGTCACAGTAGGACCTCGCCGCGTGATCTATCTTTTAAGGAAACTTGGTCTTGCCAATGGAAACAGGTTTTCAATCCCGATCCAAACAAGCAAGCTGTAGAGGTTGTTTGTAAGACGAAAAATTACGTGGTTGTACTACTACTTAATAACTCCTTAGTACAGCAAGTGGAGGAAGGTAAGCACCTAGAGTTAATATTAGATCAAAATTATCCTTAACTCGCCACATAAGCAAATTAACCACTAAAGTTATGAAAGGGGTAAGTTTAGTGCGTAGCCTTCGACATAATAGTGAGATTGCGCACTCGGGGGGTTTTACGACGCAGACGCTAAATAAACAATGGCGGCCTCGCTATCGCACACGAAGATAAGATCTACTTTTAAATTAAACACTTCACCAATCGCACTTCTCATAAACTAACGACAGACAAATTTTTTTTCCACAGTTACAATCAAGACATTCCAAAACACATTCTAAATGACGTTCTAATCTATATTCGAACCGACGATAAATCAACAAGTGAAACCACTACAAAGTAGACAACTATTGGGGGGGTGGGGTGGGGAATGGAGAGAAAGGGCAAATAAGGGAACTAAATAGAGAGACTTAGGGGTACGTGGTGGACTTGAGAATTAAGGTTGGGCTTGAGCCAATGAATGTGCATGGCACCTTTCAGTCTCCTCTGGAAGTCTGTAGCAGCAGAATCTAAAACGGGAAACACGCTGCAGAACAAAAGTTTTTGCATTCACTGTCTCTCAGATGCTTCCACACGTGTGAGGCTTTGTCTAAACCTAAGTGTTCTTTAATTCTGGTGTTGATATGTCTGGCGGTCTCTCCAATGTAGCTGGCATTACATCCAGCACAGGTAAACGTATATACAACACCAGATCTCGAATACAAAGGCGATCTTTTGATGAAAAGTAAGAGCCTAGTTTGAAAGAAAAAAAAACTAACTTAACGGCAATACCCTTACAATAACCTTCAACTAGGGGGCGGATTCTTTGGTGCGTTGGTGTGGACAGAAAACCAACATAAGGCAGTTTAAAATATTGCACGCTGCGTTCATCTAGATTTTGATGTGACCATTCAACAGGCTTTGCAAGCTTTTCCTGCAGGTATGTCTTTACGGAGTTACTTATAAGATGCTCAGAGAATTGATTCCTTGTGAGTATTTCCGTCAGTTTAGTTAGATCACAGTGGAAACCAGACCAAGAACTACTGATTTTGAATGTGTGGTCCACCAGTGTTCTAACTAATCCATGTTTATAAGAAAACGTGCAGAATCTAGTGAAGTTCATTAAAACCCTAGTGAATGTCTGCTTTCGAAAAATTGAGGTACAAAAGTTCTCACCTTCTGTCTTGTTCACCAAAGCATCAAGAGATGGGATTTTCCCACTGTAAATTTAATGTTCGGGTGCCTAGAATTCAAATACTCAAGGAGAGATGATATATCGGCGTATTTGTCAAATAAGCAAAAAACAATTTCTTTAACTGATGTCGGTTAATAGTAAGTGAAGGGTTATTTCCTAGGAGCGTACTGACCGCAATCTCAATAGTGATATTTTTAACTGCCCTATGTTGGTTTTCTGTCCGCACCAACGCATCAAAGAATCCGCCGCCGAGTTGAAAGTTATTGTAAGGGTATTGTTGTTTAATTAAATTTTTCTTCTTTCAAACCAGGCTCGTGGAGTGATACACCTCTTGTTTATTTACGAATTGAAAGCTCGATTTTTTCAAAATGACGATTGATTTTGTCGAAACATGTCAAAACTAAAGAAGTTATTCTTTCTTCTGAGTTTTATGACTATATAACAGAGGCAATCACAGCGACAAGCATATGGAAATCAAAGACTGTACGTAGAAAATGTGCTCCATTTTTGACGAAGAAACTGAGACAATTATGACTTAAACTTCACTCGAGAATCAAAAAAATGCCAATGCATCAACAACAAACCTTACACATTATAAGAGGATTATGAGTGTGTTGCTTAGAAAATAAAAACAACTCGCTTCAAAGGGCGCCGGAGAATGGAATGATGGTCAAAACAAGAAGCTCTAGAATTTAATAAGGGAGAGATGCATCTGCATGTAATCCTTCCCTAATACTTCGAAGTAAGGAGACCAGATAATTTTCGTTTGAATACTACTTTACTAGCACTGATGATTATCTCCAAGTCAATCAACTTATTTGGAGTGTGCGGGCCAGGGCCATAGGCAGTAGAAATTTTCAAAGCTATCAAAGGCATGAATCCTGTGCACATGAATAAAATCTTTCAACTATCGAGGACAAGGCATTCGCCAAGACATCCGTGTCACTTGGCAGTACCTAAACCGAACCAAGTACCGTTTAGATCTATAAGTTTTATATCCTCAGGCCCAGGGATTTGGAATGCCCTACCAGAACTTATAAAGTCAAATTCTAACAAAGGATTCTTTAAGTTAAATATTAAAAAAAAATGACATGGATCTGAAGACTAGTGAGTGTGACGCATTTTTTATATTGCTTGAGGATAACTTTCGTCTTTCATTAAAACGAAAGCATAAGTGACTATACTTACCTCCATTTATCTTTACACGTTGACAGCCCTGAAAAAAAGGTAGTCTACCCCGACTTGAGGCCGTATTGCATGCAGTCCACGTGAACTCGGTGTAGCTAGCACATTATTTACATGAGCTAATTATCTACACTCCTTCGCTATTACCTTGTGCGCGTTTGAATATCTAATATATATTTGAGTATATCTTCCGACTTCTCTGCATCTGGACTGTTGTCATCACCCGGTATCGGGGATGTGCCCACCAAGTCAACTAAGGCCAACAGGAAGACGCTTGCCAACTGAAATGTAGATTTGAGGAATACAAAGCATGTCGTTTCCATTTGATGAGATTTTGTGCGATGTGGCTTTAGGAGAGTGGGAGTTATCGGCAGACACCTTGTGTCGACCGGTCTAACCCGAAAGACCAGTTTTTTCTTAACGTTATACGCGACTGCGAACTTCATTGTTGTGTGCATAGCGTTGAAATCTCAGGAAATGGTGATGATAAGCTAACATCATTGAATACAGAAAGCTGATCCATTCTCATCAATAGCGGTGGTAGAACACTGGACCTTAGACTGCATTCTTCCCGACGCATGCACTCTTGTTAACATACCAATGCAAATTTTAGCAAAAGAACTGGCCCTAATAGCGAATCCATGGCTTCTCCTTCAGATCGGTCCTACACATTACCTTTTGGCAATGACGCTGTACAACCAGTTATCAACATCACATTATTTTGTCAGCTGTTCCTTATTAAATTGAAAAGCAATTGCAAGCGAGGCAGACTCATGTCAATCGTGCATAGAAGTCTTCCCTTTAAAAACTGGAAAAAACTTCAACTACTTTTACGTACTGCCGGATATTAGCAGTAGACCGATGCCAACATGCCAATTCAGTAGATCCTGGAGGACGATGACTTTCTGCGAGCGAATCATGTTCAACGTACTTACTTCGGGGTGCGACTTTACGGGTCCAAAAACGGTTACTTGAAAGGTCGTGTACAATAATCACCGACGAAGTTTTAAATCCGCAAAAATTACATTTGCCTTTGCGTTAAGCATTAGCTGCAAGACAGTAAGGATCCAAGTACATTTGACGGTGCTTGAACGCCAAAACATGAAGTTAACACTGCAAGAAGCAGACTAATGAATTTATCAAATCATATGAAATCTATCGACCGATACAAGAGTATTGCTAAAGGTGGCGCCAATGTAAGGTCTTTTGAGTCACATCTCGTAAGTCTTAGCGGGTCTTTCTCATTAGCCGAGGCAAGTTCTGAGTTCAAAAGATGAGACCTACTACTCAAGATCAAATCAAAACATTTGTCATGTATTAATATTTATTATATAGCAATATTTATGATATTACATATAATGCAATAATATTGATATTACACAATATAATATATAAAATAGAATTTAATATAATCATGTAACAAATGGCTAGTCTAACGTACGTTTCGTCCCGGCCAAGAGACATGTCAGAGAGCTTTGGTTGGAGTCTTAACTGGCCAAGCAACTGCTTGGAGTCCCATTAAGAACTCGAAACCCCTGGAGACCTCGAGT
>QQSS02086200.1:0-17180 GCA_003687565.2 Craspedacusta sowerbii
TCAGTCAGTCAGCAAGTCAGTCAGTCAGTCAGTCAGTCAGTCAGTCAGTCAGTCAGTCAGTCAGTCAGTCAGTCAGTCAGCCGGTCGGTCGGTCGGTCGGTCGGTCGGTCGGTGGGTCAGTCGGTGAGTCGGTCGGTCGGTCAGTCGGTCGGTCAGTCATCGTCAGGGCTTCAGTAGAGGCCATGTGCAAGTGACGTATGACGCATCATACTAAGTGATTGCAACAAGGCTACGGTGGTGGTCCTTTTCAGCAAATTTTAGATGATTTTATAATTTAGTTGTCTGATACATGCCAGATGGTGGTCGTTGGTAAACGACAAGCCTATATCTTGCAGTGGACGCACTCGCTGGATCCCATCCAAGCTCTTTCTGTTCAATACCAGGTCCCTTTTATGACGCCTTTTTTGATGGTGATCTGCAGGGAGTTTTCTACCTGCTCCTCGCTCCATGTTGAAATTTGATCCACCATCGTTCGCTTGGAGTTCATTAATTTTATTTGACTGCGCACTAGTTGTTTGCGCGTTCCGCTGTACCTATTTTTTGTAAGGAATTTACGTATTAGCTAAGATTTGGGCTTATAGAACGGGAATGCGCAGTCTTTTCGCTAGCATTTTGGTTGGTCTGCTTGTGTTCGCCAGCGTTTGTTCGCCGCCATTTGTTCGCCAGCACTTTGCTTGTCAGCATTTTATTCGTCGGCACTTTGTTCGCCAGCAAGCATTTTGTTCGTCAGCACTTTGTTCGTCAGCATTTTGTTCGTCAGCTTTGTCAGCATTTCGTTCGTCAGCGTTTTGTTCGTCAGAATTCTGTTCATCAGTATTTTGTTCATCAGCGTTTTGTTCGTCAGCATTTGTTTGTCAGCATTTCATTCGTCAGCATTTTGTTCGTCAGCATTTTGTTCGTCAGCTTTGTCAGCATTTCGTTCGTCAGCGTTTTGTTCGTCAGAATTCTGTTCATCAGTATTTTGTTCATCAGCGTTTTGTTCGTCAGCATTTGTTTGTCAGCATTTCGTTCGTCAGCATTTTGTTCGTCAGCATTTTGTTCATCAGCATTTTGTTCGTCAGCATTTTGTTCGTCAGCATTTTGTTTGTCAGCGTTTTGTTTGTCAGTTTTTATGTACAGATTGTCCAATGGTAGAGCGGGGAGCTTATTTGGGGATCTTCCATGCTCACTTTCTCTCCTCGCCCCAGCTCGAGTGGAGTCAAGGAGCTTCCTCGTTCTAAACATCATGGGCATTTCATGACAGGTATTTTTAGGTCAGCATTTTGTTCATTGCGAAGACATGTTGGCGAAAACAAATCCTGGCGTTATTTCAGCATTTGCTTTTACTGTTTACCTTTGTTTGCTTAGTTAAGTTAATCTTGTTGCTCAGTCGATTCGAGCGCCGTAGTGAGCGCTTAGAGCGCCTTTCCTGCGTGAGTGCAATTTTCAATGGCAGTGATGTATTCTGTTTCACTTTTTCTGTATGCGCCGACACTTTTACGCTTCCTTTTTGTCGCCTCTAGGAGAGACTGACATGCGAAGCGTACACGGAAATTGAGTTCAATCGATGCGCAAAACTTCCGATGGAATCGTTCTGCGATTTAGTGCCCAACGTCAATCCAAGCTTGCGCTCGTTGGTAATACGTAATACCACGTGGCTGAACGATGAGGTATTGGAGCTTCTGACAGCGTTTTGCAGTAAGATAGTGAAAATTCAACTGGAGGGCTGTTTATGTGGCATAACTCGAGCTGGCATCGAGTCAGTCGCTAGGAATTGCAGCTCGCTGATGTCGCTCTGTCTGGTCTGCGCTGAGGCCGACGACGATGCCAACGGTGAGATCCATAGCGACGATGGTGTCTGGACTTTGGATAACCGAATATTCCCTGCCCTAATCAACAACATGACTTCCAAGCTCCGTCACTTTACTCTGTCAGGTTTCAGTTCATTGTCAGGCGAGGCGTTCGAGAAGTTCATTAACAATTTTCGCCGCTGCCTTCAATCTTTAGATCTGAGTGAGCTAGACCTGGTCGATGACGTCGTTCTGGAAGTAATTGGCACGGCGTGTCACCACCTGCAAATTGTCAAATTGAACCACTGCAAGAAGGTTACCGACAAGGGAGTTTCTGGTCTCGTGAGGTATAGCCAGTTGGAATGCTTGGAACTGTGTGGCTGCGAAAAATTGACTGATTCTGCTATACAAGCGGTGGCTAGGCAGGGCACGAAACTTCAGGTCATTAAGTTAAACTGGTGCGTTCAGCTGACGGAGAGCTCACTTGACCATCTTAGTTCCTATTGTCGGCTTCTTTACCATGTGAGCATGGCTCATACTGCGTTGACGTTTGTCCCCTGGAGCCTTGCGTTCATGCCGAATCTGGTGTATCTTGATGTTAGCAACTGCGTTAGCCTCTTCTTTCCCACGCCTGAGATTGTTGAAAATGGGCTTGAAGCGATCAGGAACGTTCTGCTGAACACAGACTTGCGTAGGCGGACTCGTTGTTTCTTTCTTGGTGGCCCACAGACGGGTAAGACCAGTGCGCTGTTGTCTTTGGTGGGCAATGTCGCCACCGTGTCAGACGGGGACTCCAGTGGTGTTCCTGTCAAGAGGTGGTTCCCGTTCTGCAAAGCTCCAGGTATGTGCCGAGTGAGTTTTATGCACGCACACTTGTAGTGGTGGGAGACCTAGGCCCGGGCAATCTCTGCGCCCACGCTAGGTTCATAAGCTTGTACAGCTTGTACAGCTTGCCTTCGCAGCTGTACAAGGCTATCCTCGCGCAGCCGCTTGTTAGAAGCGAGATATGCTGTTTATCTGATAGGACTGCCTACTAGAGGAGTGGTTAAGTTTTACTCTTCCTGAGAGGCAACGGAAACCTGAAATATATTGAAAAATATTGCTCTGCTTGGTGCACAACCTGGTCGCTTTGCCCTGTATTTTGTTTAAGGTTAATAGTGGGGTCCGCGTGGTTTTATTGTTGGCTCCTGACCGTGTTGCTTACTTGGTTGGTAGCATAAGCCCGCATGTCCTCTTCATATCTAGCCGTGTCATTAATCGGCCGTGAAGCTAGTGCTGACGAGTCAGCTCTATCTATAGAGCTTTGGGATTGCTCTGGGAGAAAGGTAGGCGGTTTTTAATACTGGTCTCGAATTAGGTTTTGCTCGTGTCATCTGACTCCCTTGCCGGGTGGTGTTTATGTGCAGAGCTCCTGTTGACTCACTTGAATACTTCTACTGTTTCCCCATGTGTTCGACCATTAGCTAAATCAGACGTTAGCACATGGTTTATCAGTTCTTTAATTTATTTTTCTATTCCGAGAGTTGCCGTTGTCCGGATTTTCATGTGGCAAGAATATGCTTCCCTCGCTCATTATTATGTGGACGGTGTTTGCTTTGTAATTTTTTTTTTAAATAAATGTTTTGGTTTATAGACGGTTGAAGATGGTTAGTTGGCAAGGGGAAACTAAGCTCACTTCTGTATGCAAGCGCCCGCTGCTCATACATCTCTCTTTGCAAATTGGTAAACATCAACGTAACATCAGTACGAGCTTCTCCGGTATAATGTTTGCTTTGGCACTAGCAAATATTTTCTCGCGATAACATAAGAGCATGTAGCTTCAGCTCTCTGACTATATATGAAAGTTTCCCTAGCTCTAGGCAACTGAGATCTCTTGGATTTTCACGTGTTGCGTATGCCTTTTCTATTTTTTACTGCTGGATAAAGCTTAAGGTATTCTCCCCTCCCTTCAACCCCCTTTGCTGCTTGCTCTTGATTCCTTTTATTTTATCGCGGCACTCTGCACTTGAAGCGCGAAAATGCTGGAAATAGTTTTAATACTAACGATTGCAATATCAAGGCAGCGTTGAAATTCTTGTTGCATTTCGCCAATATGTTTAGCTTGGGAGTGGAAAAGCGTAATAAATGTAGTTGGAAGCAATTTTCAGTATTAGCGCAAGAACTGGGCTTTTTAACAAAGAGTCAATGCGTTTTAATTGCATTAGGCCGAGTTTGATTGCTACATTTTTTTTTGGGGGGGGGGGGGTAAGGAACATCTGTGATAGTTCTTGTGATATTGAAAGTTAAGTTTCGCAGCGTTATGTCAGGTTCTCACATAGAAGTATGTGGGGCCACAGTTAGGGTGGCTGAAATATGCTACGATTCATAAAGGCTTTTAAAGATGGTTATTGTAATCAAGTTGAACCGGTTGGTTTGGTAGTTAGAGCGCACCCCTCCACCAGTTTCCGGTTTTTCTTTGTGATACTTTCCTAATCTAATCTCGTTTGAGTAGCGTTATTTGATCTTTTTCTTTATAATAAAAGGATAAAGAGAAGAGAAGGCTATTTCATGAACTTCCTACGCTCTTTGTTTTTTTTTGTCTCCCCGAGTCTTCTTAAAAATTTTACACTCGAAATATCTTTCAGGAATTCGGCCTAGCTGCAGGTTCTCCAGGTTTCTAACAAAAAGTTTGCACCCGTGCTAGCGCGGTGGAATTTCGTGCGTTAGGCTAGGTCTTCTTATTCCCTACCTTGAAATTGGTCTTTACTTTCCAGGCACTGGAAGGAGTGCATGTTCACTTCATGAACAGCAATACATTGTATGTCATCACGTTCAGTCTTGGCGCTTCATACAACAGCGCTGAAAGGGTCCTCAAGTGGATTGCAACGGTGCAGGCCAAGGTAATGTTCTTTACAGGGACACCCCCTCTAATAAAAAGACTGCTGAATTTGTAGCCACTTATAAACAAAAATGTTAAGTCTTTTCGTACTTGCTTGCTGGTGGGGATCTTATGCAAGTTTATCTATAGTCTGCTTTGTGTGCGTGTATGCTTTTTGATGTGATGACATATATACTTGCTATTTTCAAATATCGTAAGCTTTGTAGTTTGGCGACCCGAATTTCTATGTTTTCGACGTTCTATTCTTCCATGCTTGTTTTCGCCTCGAAAATAAAGCGATCTGTACGCCCTAGGATGCCACTAGCCTCATTGAGCCTTGTGTTGTGGTTTTGTTGTTGTTGTTTTTGTGGTTGTTGTTGTTCTTGTTTTTGTGGTTGTTGTTGTTCTTGTTGTTAATTTGGTATCGTTTGTGTTAAAACCCTTCAGGACCCTTTTGTATTGGATTTCCTTCGAGTGTTGTTGTTGTTGTTGTTGTTGTTTTTGTTGTTGTTGTTGTTGTTGTTGTTGTTGTTATTGTTGATTTTATTGCCTCATCTCATTCGCTAAATGGAGTTCGGTTACATCGTTTCGTTCGAAGATCATGCCCTTTAGCCTGGATGTCTTTCGCGATCAACCTCTGGCTGTTTCCTTTTCTCTAGCCGAAGGTGACCCTGCGTCCGGGGAGCTCCCGCGCTCTAGCTACCCTCCCTAACGACTCGATCACGTTGTTGGAGCCGTTATCAGCCTCTTGTCCGCGTTTAGTCTGTTTGTCGGCCTTTTTGACGTGGAAGCGGTGAATAAATATAATTATACCGTTTTATGCCGTTTCACTGCCAAAAACAAGAGAATAATAATGGTAATTTAACTGCGAGCCATTTCTCTCGGCAATAATATGCTGCCATTCATCATGCATTATGGCGTAGGTACTGAGAATATTTAAATTTGATATCTTTAGAAGCTGACACTGTCAACACGTCATGAAAGGATATTGTTGCTGATTATTTACAGTTAATTATGTTATGTTAATTTTTCAATTTTTTGCACTAAATTTTAATAATATTTCCATAAATAAATGATCAAAAAAGCGTGAATGCTGTATTTTTTTGGTATCTAAGTAAAGTTTTCTTAAGGTTCCCGGGGCTTTGATCATCCTCGTGGCCTCGCACTGTGACTTGCTGAATAAGTCGAAAATCAAGACAGCCTGTCAGAGGCTCCTGGAAAAGATCAGGGAAGTTGAGGACGCGGAGATTGCAGACCTTAAATCCGAGCTTTCGTTATTAAAGTAGGTTAAATGCTATACGTTTCATTATTTACCAGGGCGGTTATTTTGTTTTTGTTGTTGTATTGTTGTATTGTTGTTGTTGCTGTTGTATTTGTTGTTTTGATGTATTGTATGATCGGACGAGTTGTTGGATGTTCAAATTTTTGCATCGAGAGCGTTGATGAGTGTGACTTCAGTCTGGTTTCTTAATGGCCTATTGCCAACGCCGAATGAACATTCCACTTACATCCAACGGCCACTTACATCCCTATAATTTTCAGAACAGATTTAATTGCGAAATGTGCATGTGTTTGAGGTTAATCTCATTCGCCAGTGGGTCTTTCGAATAGTTTTCTGTGGCGACTAGACTCCTGGAAGCTTAGATGCATTGTTTTGGATTCGTCGCGATGGCCGACGTCCGTCGAATGGTTATCCTAGATAGTAGAGCTGCCTTCTGGGCTAAGCAAGTCACTGCTGGAATGCATAACTCGTACTGTTATCCATGTGTATGCATGGATGTAGTCCTAGTCAATACTTTTCTTAAGGTCGTATGCATCTGGCTCTTCTCAGCGTCTCTGATGCTGAGTTTTTCTTGAGTGTAGTGTGACATGAATTGAGTTTATGCGATTGACGGTTCTGTAGGGGAAAAAAAGGCTGCGCCTTTGCGATGCAAAGAATAAAACGTCTGCAGTTTCTTCTTGCTAATCGTCCGAGAATATACAAGGAAGTTGTAGTTCTAAGCGCAGTCACTGGTCAGGTAAGAGTTCTTTCTCCTTATGCTATGCAATGCAAATTCTCGGATGTGTTATTGCCTGTGCGTTATGCTGGATTCAGGTTTTCCAGGTGGTTAAGATGAAATTGTACCTAGGCTATTCCGGTGTATTGCACGCCAAATAATTCAATTTTTTAATTTGTAAATTTAAAAAATCAAAAGGTTTTACAGTTAAACTTCATTAATGTGTTGTTCTCTAGATTCTTCTTCTTATTATTATTATTAAAAGAAATTATTTAAGAAATTATTTAAAGAAATTATTAGAAAAAGTTTAAACTACTGAGAGCGATGTTCACGAGAACATCATCCAAGTCACCATGCCTAGAATCACTATGTGGTGCCGATGTGTACTGAATATGTCGTAACAAAATGAAAAATATATGAAGTTTAAAAATATATATATGTATATATATGTATATATATATATATATATATATATATATATATATATATATTATTCTTACAAAGTCTAGCTTTCCGTCCTCGTAGTTCTTCTTTATTCATAATCTTGACCTAATCCTTTCCTATGAGAGTAATTAGTGCTTTTGCATCAAGTGCAAGTATGCTTTTGATGTTATGGTATTTTTTTCCTGTCCTTTCCTTTTCCAAAATGCATCTGTTTGGTAAATTCACTGTCTGGCAACCGCGATTTGCTCTTGTATTTTTTAAGTTTTGTCATCATCATGTCGTGGTTTTTGTTTTTCGTTGCAGGGAATCGACGAGCTGAAACGGGCGATTGTAGGTAACGCACTAGACAGTGATATGTTCCCTGTGAGCTCTGTCGATCGCGATACGCACGAGATATATGCTCGACTGCTGGAGCTGCGCGGCGACAAGCTTGTGCTTTCCTGGCACGAGGTTCTGGATGTTGGACGCAAGTCTGGCATTGTTGACACGACTGTGGTGGAGAGCGCATTGTCAAAGCTGGATCAACTGGTGTGTTGAAAAATTTATCTCTGTCTGCTTCTCAGCAATTTCTGACTTCGTTCTCATCTCTTCCTGTGTTTAAGTATGAGAAAGCTTGGCTGGTTTGAGAAAACGTGTATTTAGCGGTGCCTTCAAGTAGCCGATATTCTATGGAAATCTTGCCACAGGGTGTCATAGCTGTTATGAAATTGTATGGCAATCTGTTCCGCGTTGACCGAAGATGTATATATTATAGGGATGCGTCCTGAAACTCTGCGTGGACGACTCGAAGGTGGTCTGCATCAGCCCAGACGGGCTAGCTAATGCCATAGCAATTATCCACCGAAATGACGACAACCCTCAAGAGCTGGTCGACAAGTTGGCGCATAAAGGCCACGTTGATGCCCTGTGGCCAACAAGCAAGCCGAACGACTGGACGCTAAGGAATGCCTTCGCTAACATTCTAACGAATGGGCTGATCAGAGAAGTCCTTATGCCATTGCTATTTAAGGTATATGCGATGTAATGCGTCTTTAAATTTTTTGGTATCATTTCTCGATGTTTGTTAGATTATTCTAGCCGTATTTTCGAGACACTCGTGGCGCAGCCGTCTAGATGCCCTTGTTTAAGTCTGCGACGAGTGAAGCGATGACGTCAGTGTTTTTTTTTTATTTTTTTTAATTATTTTTTATTGCAGTCCTGCAATATTCCATCGGAGCACGCGGAATCTCTGATCCGTGTCATCGAGTCGATGAGCTTGCTCATCCCTTGTCCTGTGAATGCCACTTACGATGTTGAGCTGATCGTGCCGAACTGCAGATCGTTGAGCGTGTACAAACAATACTACCTTCCTCTACAAGGAAAGCTGCCCGTCATTCCGCTGGTGTGATTTGCTTCTTAATTTCCTTTGTTTGTGCATCTCACGCAGTAAAGCTCTCAATGATTTTTTAAAAAGTTGGTTAGCGATCTTCTCTTATTCGCATGCCATAATTTCTTCTCTTGTAGTGGTGCTTTCGTCGCTTACTTTGGCTTTGTGTTGGTTATTAAGCAATGTCCCGTCGCGTTTTTGAAGTATTTGGTTCATGACCTTCCATTTTGAGTCCGGTCAATTTTTTCTCGTCTTCTTGTATATGTGTGTATCGAGGATTGCTGGAATCTCCATCGATCCGTAGTTGCCTTTGTATCTTCTCGTGTCATGAATGGATCTTGGCATTCCCGTGCTTTCGAGTGACAATACTTACTCTCGCTGTAGGTAAATGCGTGGCTCTCCAAGTGTCCTCTTTCTCACGTGCAAATTGGATGGCGGCTTTGCTTTTCTGCTCTCATACCGCCTGCCCTCATGATGTCCATGATTTCCGCTTGCAACTTTGGCGATCCGAATGCGGAGGTGCTCACTTACTGGCAGACTGGGGCATATTTTCGCAGTGGTCAGGTCGACGTATGTGTGTGTCAAGGCAAAGAGCAGCAGCTGAACCTGTTTGCTAGAAGCAAGATCGTCAACGGTACCATGCAAGCGACGAATAAGGCATGGTGTGTACTATCCAGATACATCTTGAAGGTGGAGCGAATGTTAGAAATGTACCCGGGGTTTTACTATAAGGTAAGATTGCAACGCTGCGCGCCCGCTTTGAATTGTAGGTAATCTGGACCCAGCCTGGTTGTCAGAGCTGTAGCTTGCCGACCGCAGCGAATCTTAGTAGCATGCATGGATTGGTTTTGGCATGATTTGTTGTTTTCTGTTTTTTTTTTTGTTTCTTTAAATTTGTGTTTGTTTGCTTGTTTGTTGTGCATTTGTTTGGTTCTTGGTTGTCAATTTTTCTGCACCTGGTGTGCATAAGCTGTGTGGCGGACGACTCTTATTCTGGTTAGGTCACGTGTTCCCGATTTGCCTGCCTTGAACTTAGTAAGAGCCCTCCCGTAAGTAGGTAAAGGTGTAGAGGTACGATTTCCTCTGGAAATGCAACTGATATGGCTTATTTGCAACTGATATGGCTTATTTTGGCGAGTTAATTTTTAATTTTTTGGTGAGATAGCATGTTGTTTTTGAAGACTAGAACCTCAATGTGGGCTTTTGCAGGTCGTCGCAGTGAAAGGCGATGAAGTGGAAACAAGGCCGCTGATTCAAGTGGCTGAAGAAATCGAAAATGGCAAGCTGTGTTTTCCTGAAGTTCTCTTCTTCTACCCTTGGCCAGCCTGTAAGACTTTGCTTTGTCTCTTTATCGCTTTCTTGATGTCATCTCGCTCCATTATTCCGTGTGATGTGCTTATGCGTAAGGTCGCGCTATTATTCCCGGTCTCTTCAGCAGTGGTTGTTTAGTACCCCTGCCTTCTCCCCTCCACGAGCTCAAGTTGAGAACATACGAAGCGCTTTTATTACTGTGTACTTGCTATGTAATCAGTCCGGTCGCAGATTTGCAGAGGTCTGTTTATTAATATTTGGTTGATAGCTTGGTTTGCTCTTTGAAGCGATGCCCTGATGAAGACTCTGGTCATGGTACCGGTGATTTTAGCACTCGGGATAGCCACCAACTGAATGCTTGTAGTATATTGCTGATTCGGAATGTATTGGTCGCTTTCCGAGGCTAGCGACTTGCATAAGATGTAGATAACGACGTGTAAGAGATACTTTATTAGCGTACCGAACTGTGAAATGGATCCGAGCTCCCCGTGTCGTTAAGAGCTCACATGCATCTATGAGCCTGCTGCAGTCAAAATACATGAATTCTTTAGGAGATTGAGATTTTTTTAATGCTAAATTTAGGCCGCGATGTCGAAGGCAAGCTTGCGTTTCCTGAGGACTGCTTCCAGTGGTATAAAACCGTTTCTGGTTGGTTTGTTTATTGTTAGTTCATTTATTTGTTTTTCCGAGCTTGGTGAATAACGTGCTTGCATCCTATGGAAAGGCGATGGTTCCTGTTCTTGCCCGATTCAAGTACCCTCTATTTATTATAATGGTTGAGTTCGTAGCAGTCGATCATGCATTTACTCGATTGTGTAAAACAAAAGGACCCAACTCGGTGCAAATATTCCATAATGGGACGCTTTGTTACTCGTTGTCTTCATTGTTTCTTCTAATTTGCCATTTCTGACGGGCAATTGTTTCAGGTATGGCCAGGCCCGTTATTATGAGTTATTCAGCTACAGGTGTCTAAACTTGGGGAGCTGCTCGATACCTGTGTGTCAAGTACATCAATTGTTTTCAGCGCAAAATGCTGTTGTCGAAGTCATGTAGGATTCGGTTGTTAGTGGTGTTAACCGTGGGGGGGGGGGCTTCCCGTTTAGCTGCGGGGACCCTTAGCTGCTGCTTCTGGCCGTTTCTTTGCTTCGTCCTAGGAAGCGATGGGTCTCACATTAAATTTTGTGTTCTTGTAATTTTGTATGGCAATGCTTGGGTGAGGCTGCTTCGACCAGGGAATCATCGCATGCGTTTGATGACGCTAATGGGATGTCGCAAATAAGAATGGAAAACTGCTTGAATATCATGGCCGTGATTCTGTAATGTCCATATATTGCTATAAAGGTGCTTAAACAATTGGTCATCGCCGCGCTCAGGGTGGCTTTGCAGAAACGTGCTGAAACTGCTGTGAAAGGTTTCGGTTATTGCTAGTTGGCATGTTGTGTTGTCTCGCGGTTTTCAGCCGTTCACTCGGCTCTTTGTGTAGTGGTGGTAGGTGTAGCATCCTGCGCTGCTGTGAGCCAGGTTCTGTTCCCTTGCACGGCGCCGTTGCAGACCCACATTGGTCGACGTGCCTCTGACTTTTGAGGATAGAGAATATTTTTGCATTCAAATATTTGGTCAAATTCGATGACCGTGTTACTTTTCCCAGGGTTTCTCAACCTTAGTCTCCTTGCAGCCCAAAGTTTCGAGTGTACGGCAGCCCGCGGCCCAATTGCGTTTGCTAGCATTCTTCTAACATATTGTGTGGCAAGTTGCCCGTCAAGATCACCATGGAACTTGTTTTTACTGCAAAAAGACGCTGTTAATAGGGTATGCTGTATGGGATAAAGATCACCAAATGATGAGGATAATTCGAGAGATTAATAAACAAAGGTGGTTTATTACGAATCGATTAACCCTCACAGCAAAGAAAATCGCAAAACTAACAGTAAATAACGATTACACATGTACGTTTTCATCAAATAAAGTGAAAACAGTGCGAAAAGAATGACAGCTTTGTTGACGCTAACGTACTTACATCAACAGAAATTTTTATGACTCAACTGTCCGCAACAAAGCCTTTCTTAAAACACTTGTAAAAATTAAAAATAAAAAGTCCTTCTTTACTAGTGAGACGCTTAAGCCTGCTTAGAACATGATCTGATCCAGCTGTGGTGGATTGAGTGTAAGGTTCAGTCTTAGAGTGGCCTCGCGTGTTCTTCTAAGCCTATTTCTAGATTTTGTGTTGGTTGAGGGTACAATTGAGAAGGCTGATTCGCACTAAAAATGGATCCACTATCCTCATGTTTCCTCTGTGATCGTTAGGGAAGTACTCCTCAAACTTCTCTGACAGTTATGAGAGGTGATGAGAAACCGAAACACGTATTAATACCTGAAGTGCTGTCTCCAGGATGTCAGGGAGTAGCGGGAACATATTCATCCACTTGTCCTGAGTTCTTTTGGTCCATAAGGAAAGCTTTTTTTTTAAACGCTTAAACTTTGTAAGCAACAAAAGAAATGTTACTGTTTCATTTGTTTAAGGACTGAACAGCATAATGATGCAGAAATGCAACGCTGAAATAAAATTAAAAAAAAGAGAGAAAAAAAAAAGTTTCTTAGCCTTTCGCAGCCCTCGCAGCCCACAGGCGGAGTGCTAAAAATTTCTTGCGGCCCAACGCGTCTCACTCGCGGCCCTTTGCAGGGCTGCGGCCCTATGGTTTAGAAACCCTGGCCTAACTGATGCTTATTTGGATCGAATACCAAAGAATTAGATTCAAAGGCAATGCACGGAAGTCTAAGATTATGCGCTTATTGGGACCGACATTTTGTTGATTGGACCAAGAGTTCTGAGTGCGAGTAAGATACAGAAGCCGAAAGTCGGCCGTCTACTGCGGATGTATGGCGTTTCAGCGTCGTGATGCGAGTCTGTAGATGCGCTCCACAGGAGACGTTTTGTATCAACGGTCGAAAAAGTCGAAAAAGTGCATGACGAGAACTTTGGACCGAACTCTGAACTTAGTCGGAGCCCATTTACGTAAACCTAATATTCATCGCTTTGGGACCGAATTACCGTTTGTTTGGACTCAAAAAGCGCGTGGATAAATACAAAGCCGAAGTCGGCGGTGTACTGGCGATGTATAGCGTTTCCGCGACTTCTGTAGTTGCGGCTCCGCAAGAGACGTTTTTGTTAATGATCGGTCAATCTGAAAAGCGCGTGACGAGAAGAAGGACAATGACATGCGCGTATACGCAGCATGTCTCAGATAGGTTTGGATAGGACTCTAGAGAGAAGTCAGAACTGAAATAATTATGGTTGTTGGTATTTCTTGCGTGTACTGCCGCTACTTCTACTATTCGTAATCTAAATAAATTTACAAGGCTTTATGTACAGTTCGAGGAGGAAGTCGTTATATACAGCGTGTCCAGTGAAGAAGCAGGGAGTTTATTTAATGCCTGCTCATGCCTGCCTAATTTATGCCTGCTCATTTCCTCCTGGTTGACTCAGCTCGAGTTGGGCCCAGGCGCTCCCTCCTCCTTGACCCAACTCGAGTTGGGTCCAGGCGCTTCCTTGTTCTGAACATCATGGGCATTCCATAGCACCATGTTCGCTCCTGAAACAGAGGCATTCATGGCCGCCATCATGCTGGTTGCACTGGCTCTCCGATTCTGGAAAACACGAGCAAGTTACCGGCATGGCCTGAAAGGCTTTCCTGCTTAAGGGGCATCCTGCTTTAAGCAGTGGCGTCACTAGGTGTGGTGTCACCCCTCTAGACTTTCACTTATGACCATAGATCTTTTCCACATGTTCCTGTAATATAGAATGGCTTATAAAAGGTTTGTAAAATAGGCAAGAAGGTTGATAAGGATGGAAGAAGAAAAGAAATTAAACTATTTAACTCTATTATTTCAGGTAACTAATAAACTAAGAACTCTATGACAAAGTCCAGATGTTGTTGTTTAACATTAAACTTTATTTTATTAAAAGTTTCCCTTCCTCGTCTTTAAAGCTGCAAAGTTGTCAATCACGTCTTCAAAATCAATAATCATTCACCATATCACCGTCATCTAGACAGAGCTCTGTCTGTGAAAGCTGCATTTTTTTTTTTGGTTTTGGTGTCGGCACTCTGTGTCACGGCCATGATGGTGTCCCCGTTTTGTGGCCCCCCCCGTACCCACCTCGTGACGCAACTGGCTTAAGTCATCAAATCGAATTAGTGGCGCGCGTCTCGTCACCCGAAACAACAAGCAGCTCATTTCTAACTCGGTGAAAACAGTTTGACTGTAGTTATTTTTTATCATTATTATTTTTGTATTTTGCATGTGTGTTTTCTATGTGTGACCCGCATAGGCGAGGTGCTTACCACGTAGATCCTAGCAAACGTCTCATTAAAACATAGGATATGGTCTTGTAATCGGAGCAGCCGATTGTTAGAACCAAAAGGAGCACTTGCTCGTATCAAACAGATTCCACTGTCACTTGTGCTCGTGTGATTTTCCTCTTTGTGCGGTATTCGACACTCCTTGGCCGCACCAACTGACAGTAATCCCATTCTTCGAGGTTGCTGATATTTTGCGACTTCAATCTACGTGCACCATGGTAACCAAACACATCCATGGGAAGCGTTTGTCCGGCTCACCAAGGTTGCCTCGATCGAGGCGATCAAGTTTGCTGTTATTGATGGTGGTGCGTTGATCGATGGTGTCCGAGGTGCTTTATCGAAGTGATCCCTTGTTCGTTGCGCGGCCAGTAGCAGTAAGCGATGCAATTAGCGTTAGGTGAGAGACTTCGCAACATTCAGCTCTTCAAGGTTAAGCGGTTCTGTTATAACTGAAGACCGTTGGAGGATTTTGTTGATGTCGCAAAGGACTTTCAGCGATACTGAAGGCTAGAGGTACTTGAAGTCTGGAAGTTTGAAGTAGAATGGGGTGCGTACCTTATATAGACCTCTTGATCTCCACAACACACGTCGCGTTGCTTAGGAAATTGTTTCCTTGCTGTGCTCTCTGGTTGTAGCAGCCGGAGCAAATGACACCCCGCCACCGCTTTTCGATGTTGCTTCCTTAAAATAAATGAATGATATGATAGTTGTGCATTCTCCTCGTACACCTCCTGCAAGACGATGTTTATTTTTGTGCCCACAAAATTTTTTAGCGATTGTTCCCAACTACCCCTTGACTGTAGTGCGCTTATGAAAGCGAAAGGAACATTGTTTCGTTAAGCTGGACGATCAAACGACGATGAAGTAAATGATATCTATAAGGCGTAACTGGAAAGAGGCGTATAGTGAAAAATATATGCGTGTAAGTTTGATCTAGATTTTCCGCTCATTCTTTTAGGACTTCTGCTCTTGTTTTGCCCAATCAATCGGGCGTGGATTTCCGTCAGATTTTTTTTTTCTTCTGATTTAGTGTTTGGTGGGTTACGGTGCAATGTACACATAATCGTTTCCGTTTTGAAGGCGCTCTCTTGCCTTTCCGCGCGCCCGCTCACTTTCTTAACTTTTTTTCCTCTCTCTTGCTTTCTGTACTTTCCTAGATAGAAACTTTCCGAGAGATTTAAAATCCACTTAAGGCTCCGCTCAGCGTACATGTTAAGAAGTTTTCCATGCAGCGCTTTGAAGGCTTCTTTATTACTTCTGTCTCTTCTATGGGTCTTATAGATGCCTTATGTGGGGTTTCGCACACAGAACAGATCTCATGAACTTCTGTATCGACCCCGAAAGCTAGCACTACATTCCTTATTTATTTATTATTATTTTTTTGTGTTTTTTTTTCCTGATTGTAAAGAGCCGACGTACTAAAAATGGTGTGGAAAGCGCCAAAGCTTAGAGTAGCTGACGTGGTGCCATGGGCTTGCGAAATGTATGAAATGTGGCTTGAAATGCGTGAACCAGCCCCGCTGAATACGGTCAGACTTTGCTTAGATCAAGTGGCCCGATTATCTTAAATCTTTTCGTCGATGTGGAAATGGACCATATAGTTGGTGGCACACGCGAGTCAAACTACAACCGCATGCATAGTGTCTATGGAAAATTTTTTTTTATGGCTTTATAAAATAGATTTTGGTACGTGACTATGTGGTTGGTATGATGAAACTCATGAAACATTACGGGATGCTCTTTAATGCCATTTGTACTTAGATGAGGAGTCCTTCCCAGATAAGTACTTTAGCGATTTCCGTTTTCTGAGTTGTTTTTTTTTCCTATGTAAGAAAAGAAAAAGTTTGATTCTTGTGACTTCAGCGCGTCAGTATGACTTAAGCGTCATAATAGCGGCCCGGAAAGCCGTAATGGTTGAGCCTACGGTAACTGTATCACCCCCCCCCCACCAAAAAAAAAACAATTGCCGAAAATCCTTCGACATTCGTGTGGTCCAGAAGCCATCTGCACTAGAAAGTGCTGTATTCACCTGGCGCCAGTAATGGCCGTGCTTACTGCAGCAGGTCTGTTCAGCATGGGTGTTGCTAGCATACTTAGCTCGCGTCTTTGTTTATTTATTTAATTAGGAGTATTATTGTTGTTGTTATTATTATTATTATTATTATTATTGTTATTATTATTATTATTATTATTATTACTATTATCCAAGAACGCCGTCAGAAAGCAGCTGCACTACGAGGACCTACTTAAAAACATAGAGAGAGAGAGAGAGAGGAAGAGAAGAATCAAGAATGAAGAGAATCAAGAAGAAGAATCAAGAATGGCTGCAAGAAATGGGCTTGATAGAACGGGAAGCTCTCTACACGATAAAAAAAAAGATCATCAATGTGTGCTTGCGCTGCACTTATTTCAAGAGAGAGAGGAAGAGATACTTCTGCTGGTGACCACTGTGTCAGCAACTCTGCCATGCGTGCTTGCTGCGAGTGGCAGTGCTTGTTTCTGCGGACATTCACTGGTAGTTATGCTTGAAAACGTTCTGAAAATAAATGACTAAAAAATGATTAAAAAAAATATTATTATTATTATTATTATTATTATTATTATTATTATTGTTATTATTATTCATGTCTCCTTGTGTAGTGAGCGGGGAAAATCTAAGACCAGACCTAATTGTTCTGAAGGGACCGAGCATGTTCATAATGGAGTTAACGATCGGGTTTGAAAGAATTATGTCAAAAAATGCAGACAGAAAACAACGGCACTACCAAGACCTAATTAAAAACATAAACCAAGGAGGCAAGGTAGGTTTCCTAAACCTCTCCATTGGCGCCAGCGGTGTACTGTGCAACCAGTCAAACCAAATCTTGGAATGGCTGCAAGAAGTTGGATTAACACAGCAAGATGCCCTGCACACCTTGAAAAGGATTATAAATGTGTGCCTACGGTGCACCTACTTCCTGTTTTGTAAAAGAGACGAAGAGATTGAAATTCCGAAACTTTCATTCTGCTGAACGCTGTGTCAGCAACCCTGCCATGCCTGCTTGCAGCGAGTGGCAGTGGTTGACATGTAGAAATTCA
>QQSS02086311.1:0-17177 GCA_003687565.2 Craspedacusta sowerbii
TGTATGTATGTATGTATGTATGTATGTATGTATGTATGTATGTATGTATGTATGTATGTATGTATGTATGTATGGCTGTATGTATGGCTGTATGTATGGCTGTATGTATGTATGCTTGCCAGTGCGTTCCTACGTATTTTTGACTGTTAAGGTGACGGATTTTTGGAAACAGTACCCTGACGCTGGAGCTGGAGCGCGGGCAAGAGCACAAGGCATTGAAAGAATCCAAGCAAACATTGACTGGATAGGCAAGCACTATTCTAGTATCGACAAATGGTTCTCGGAAAACATATAGATTCGCTTAGTCCTTTTTTATTACCAAATCTATTAGGTTATCCTTGATGACATCCTTGCTTATAATTTTGAAGGGTGTTTTTATGTTGATCCGTAAATTTGAAAGCGTTTTATGCTACGATTTAAGATAATTTAAAAGGAAAATTGTTTTTTTAAGATAATATATAGATTTTGCACCAAATCTATTACCTTGTCTTTGAGGACATCCTTGCTTATAATTTCCAAGGGTGGTTTTATGTTGATCTGGAAATTTGAAAACTTCTCATGCTACGATTTAGGATAAGGCATAGGAAAAATGTTTTTTTAATTTTTTTATTTCTATATGGGTTGCTTTAAAGTTTTGTTATGAAAATAGTTTTATGGAGATTTTTGATAGGTACCGTTTTATGTCATGATGTGTACGTCAATGAAGCAATATGAAAATGTTGCTATGCAAATTGCAATGAAGATCTTTCAATGCCATGCGTGTACGTCGGGACATTTAAGTTGTTGCTGCCATGTGTTGGCTCGCTTTCGACACATCTTGTATTTCTTGAATGGGGAGTAGAAGCTTTGGGGCGAGTACGTGTTTAGAGCCGAAAGCGTTATATTCCTAAAGCTGATTTTGCTGTCTAGCAAGACGTGGCAAAGTGCTCATACCTATGACTGCGCCTCGTTGATCTGCTAGACTTGAAGTTACATAAATCGCTTGAGTGTAGCGGTAAGGTAACGCCATTCTATGTGTAGAGTGTCTTTTTTTTTGCGGCAGCATCAGCTTATTGCTTGGGGAAATGTTGCCAGGCAATAAGCCGATGTGGTTGTCTGCATTACTGAATGTGTGTGTGTGTGTGTGTGTGTGTGTGTGTGTGTGTGTGTGTGTGTGTGTGTGTGTGTGTGTGTGTGTGTGTGTGTGCGTGTGTGGTTGTGTGCGTATTTTGTGTTCTATTGGCCTGTATTTTTTTAATGGTTTTTGGAAAGAACTCTGCCTGGTAGAGTATAACTTCGCGTGAAACACGAATAGCGAAATTAGCTTCTTTTTAATCGTGTGATTTCAATACGCGACGTACGTATGTTTGAGTTATGATAAATCGAAGATATTTTTATCTGTATATAGAAGTTTAGAGATTTAATTTGGATTTTGACAGAGGTATTTTTACTAAGAAGTGGATTCTAAGATGGGTACTCAGTACTATTAACCTGCTTGTGCTTGTGTGTGAGGTCCTTTTTTTTTAACTCTCCGCAATGTCATGGCTTTTTAGCGTGGCGTTTGTTCGCTCTTGCCAATACCTAGTCTCATTGCAGACTAATATTATTCGGCTATGGTCCATTAGCTGCATTTGATTGGACCTTTCTTAATGTTTGTTCTACTGGTTGTCTCAACCTTAAGTGCTGCTTTTTGCCACGTGATCTATTCTGTGGTGGCGGGATTTGCATGAAGTGAACGCGATGTTATTTTGGCGTGTCTTTAGCAGTACTAGCCTGCCTGCATCACTGCTCAGTCGTAGATTGGTTTCGTGATGCGCATGGTATTTCTTGTGCTTGGAGCTTTGTTTTCTGGTTTATTGGGTGGTGCCAAATCAGCTTTGTTTGGTGGGGCCTTATTCTGAAAGTTTTATACCAAAAATACGTATATATTAGAAATATTTTTCATAACGAAGTCCGCCTTGCTATGTATGCATTTTTTTTTTTTGAGTGAAGGACTTGCTTACCGCAATATTTTTTTTATGGATTTATATACTCTTGTACGAACTGGATTCTTTATCTAAGAGTATGCGTACTCGGTACTTTTTGGCATTCTTCATGACATTGCTTAACTCGCCGAAGCAAAGTCTGCATTCAATTTAGAAGCAACTGCTCAAGCGAAGAATAGTCTCAATTCTTTTATCAGGGAACGATAGGGTGCGGTTTCCAAATGTTATGCGATGGTTTTTTGTCTTTCACTTGCAGCTTGAAACATTTTCATGCTTGAAGACCTGTTTTACATAGGAGGCAGCATTTGAATCAAGAGCACGTGAAAGGAGCGAGATAAATCCTGGCATCTGTTGAGTATTGATTGCCCACCTGGGCACTATCTTTTCCTTAATGTAACTCTGCGCACGTATTAATTAGGCGCGTGCCATGGGGAGGGCGAAATTGTTTTACCCAAGGCGTCCTCCAGAAAACAAAAAATACGTTAAATCGTTGACTCGACAAACTGGGCTTACTTGCGCATTTGATTTAAATTCGATTTAATAGCATCGTTAACAGCGCAGCGTGGGTGCATTCTTTTAAGCCTTGAGCTCCAAGAGCTGTGCAAAAAAAAAAAAAAAAGCTAGCTTTGAATACACTCCATTCCCCAATCTTTCCCTACGGAGAAACTCGTTCACTTAGGTGAGCTGAATTCTAACTCAATAATGCAACCATGTATAAACAAATCTCGTCCTAGCTGCTTAACATCAAAGTTTAATTAAACGTCTTTTTAAGTTCTCGATTGCCTTTAAAGTATTTCCGTTATACTTTTTTGTTCATGGTGTCGCGCGGACACCGTTGCCGGACAAAGTAACTTGCTTTGACAGTCATAAAAAGGATTGGGATTGACAAACAGGGAATCTTTATCCCAAAACGCTATGCTGGAGAGAAAATTGCAATACGTTTAAGAGCAAAAGGATCACAATAGACTTGACTGGCATGTATAATAGATGCTAGAACGTTTCTAAGTACTCTTGTGTATTATATTTTTAAATGTTTATATTGCTATCACGAACACGTTCTTCCCAACAATAACCAAAATGTGTGAACATACTCACCATGGAGGAAATTGCAGGTTTTCTGTATTCACAGTTTGATTCAAAGCTCTTCGTGGTGCGAGAACGCTTTAGGTTTTGGACTGACATGCAACGCAAGCTTGGTGAAAGCATCTAAAAGCATACAAAAGCTATAGCATCGCTGTTACATAGTCCAGTTAAATCTAGCTTGCATTCTCGAGTCGAGTAAAATAAATGCAGTTGCTTCTCCTGAGTACGATAGTAGTTGCTTGCGTGTAAAATGAAAGAAGTGCGATGAATTTGAAGACCTAATTACTTCTGAGTTGTTTTTTTTTTTCGTGATTATCAGCTAGATATCAAATTCAATCATGATGCCACTCCGGTTTTCTACAAGACAAGAACAGTTCCTCTGGCTCTCCTATACCAGTTGAATCAAGCGTTAGAGACAGGCGTGGCGAAAGGCCTATGGAAGCTAGTGCAATTTAACCAGTGCTGCACTCCAGTAGTTGTTAAGAGACAGTCATCGGGCCTGAGTAACCAGGTGCGTGTGTGTGGGGACTACTCAGTTACTGCGAATCCACAACTTCAGACCCATCTTCATCCTATACCTCTAGCAGATGATCTAATGCACAAGCTTGGTGGTGGTCATTTTTTCACTAAGAGAGATTTAGCTAATGCATATGACCATCATCATAGAATCTGCGTGCAGTCTTCCAACGGCTTCGCGAAAAAGGATTGAAGTGCAACTTGAGTGCATGCCTTTTTGCTCAGCCTTTAGTGGAGTACCTTGACTACACTTCGTCGCGTCAAGGAATTTCGAAAGGGCACAAGATCATTGCTGTAGTTAATATGCCCCACCTGCTGATGCTTGCTTCCTGTCGAGAATTTTTGGGCTCATTGCAGTTTTATGAGAAATTCATCCAAGACCAGTCGACAATCTCCGAACCTTTAACACAATTGACACGTAAGGGTGAAGCATAGAATTGGACGTCTGCAGAACAGAGTGCCTTTCAGCCAGTTCCGAGAGGTTGAAGGTGAAGAAGAAAAATACTTTTCGCTGAGATGCGTCTCTCAGCTAGTGGGGAGGTGTTTTGATCTGGAGGCCTGGCTCGATTGGCCAGTTGGACCCAGTCCCCTGGCCGCCACGCTAATGGTCAAAACGTGGCAGAACACTACTCCTTACATTTTTGTAGTTTTAGCGAGCAGCATTTATAGCGCTAACGTCAAGTGCCCATAGTTTTCTTTTTTCGTATAGTCGTTTGCACATTTCGTGCAAATACAGCAGTATCTGTATGATATAACTTGTTGCAGCTAATTTTCGTTGTGTTGACTTGAATTGATTTACTAAAATACCTTGCTAAACCGCGAGTCTGATAGAGTCCTAACATAAATAATTACTAAGAAAAAAAAAAGCGATACCACGCCATTAATCGTTTGGTTTTCTTCGATTCACAAAGTAGGTAAGAAATATTCCGCCAATTAAGGACGAACGTTCTAAAACTGCTGCCTAACATTTTAAGTTACATTCCACAAGACATCCATAATAATACGAAGTTCAGATCATTGAATATCTTCTCAAAGGAAATTATTAACTTATTAATCCTCTACTTACTCCTACAAGTAGTAATGTTATCCTGCTGGGTTGCTAGAAAAATAATCTTGAAATCTCGAATCTTGAAGCGGCTTATGGTCTGTTAATATTTGCAAGAAAAGCCAGAAAAGCCAGTAAGGCTTTTGATTTGTTTATCCAGAATCTATGCTGAAAACCGGATCGGGCACTTACCTGAAAATTATTGACTTGTATAGTTGATAAGCCATTATCCAAAATTACAACACTTGCACGAAGCAAGGTTTATTTGTTGCTTACTTTTTGGTCTTCCAAGTTATGAATTGTTTGGCTTAAATCAGTGACGTCAGATTATACAAATTCCGTTATCCTAGAAAAAGAAGCAGAGCAAATGCACTTGAAGCCAGTGAGCGAATTTACTTACGCGGCGGTAGTAGCAGGTTCCTTTCCTTAGATGATGGTAAAAAGGGTGCGCAATAAATCTATCGCTGGTACGACTTTCAACTGCAACGCAAACGCAACTTTGTCGGGTCCAAGGGGCACAAGAGGCGACTATTGACTATGGAAACACCATCGCTGTTGATGCAAAGGAGACTAAAAGAAATGCGGAAAGTTAGGCCATCTGATGCGCTATGGCAAGGATGCCACCATGATGGCAGCTATATGTCAGGAAGCATGCAAGCACAAACTCGATGTCATGGTCATTCCACTGATCAACAGCGTCGCTTGACCCTGCAAGAAGGCGGGTTCCGACTTCAGAGGCCAAGAACAGTCGATGTTGGATTAGCTAAGCGTCGTCCTGACGTTTATTCCCAGAATGTACTGGTCCGTCAGATCTATCCTGTTAAGGAGTGCTTCATAAAGTTCAAGAATGGTGAATTTCCTCCCTTTGCCAGGGTTCGCAATATGGTCATTCCCAGAGATCACCTGCTTGCGAAGCTTTCACACAGAAGAGCTAAAACAGCTCCTTCCACTGTCTTAGATACGATTGTGCGAAGTTTATTAAAATAGCTCATTTTCCCTTAGTTTAGTACAAACAGGTTGCAGACTGCGCAAGTGCGGATCTTGGAGTTATACAACGCCACTGGTTGTAGTCTACTATACAGAAGAAGTGGGCTAAAGCTGACCTATTTTTGTAATACATTTTAACATTTTATTATCAATCTAAAGAAACATTAATATCAAGTAAGCCTCTCGAAAAGGAACGCGCGCGAAGAGGTTAATGTGTGTAATTCTGACAAGAAACTTTTGCAGCTAAGACTCCAGACGGATGGATCTTTACGGAGAACATTATCAAGACTATTAAGAGCCTTGCGGAAGTAAACCCTATAACTAGAACACGGAAAGATGCGATCACAATCGGTTGGTGAATTCCAAACCCAATACAAAATACCATCAAAAACATCCAAGATCGGCGCTTCCCAATGAGACACTACAGGAAGGAAGTCACTCCTACGTTAAACTGCTATACTAATTCTCTTGTGTCCATAGCTAAGTCATGGGCTATAGGGCAAGTGGCAGACGCAAGACGCAATGCACATGCAATCTACGCATTAGTGCTGTAACAGAATCCGTACCGATGGTGTCGTCTTCACAAGCCGATTTTAAAGGAAAGGTTGAATGGAAAGCTTACCGGGAAATCAAACTTAGACGCAAGATTTTCTGGCGTTACCTTTCAATTGTCGTGTCTGTTCAGCTTCCCTTTCTTGTTTCACTTAATTATCCGCCAGGCTAATGCGCTTGCGTTACGTACGTACAAGAAATTTGTTAGGCACCGCAATTACTTGCCATCTGCATTTCATTTCAATGTACACTGGTTTATTTTTTTGACGATATTATCATGCATAGGATTATAATCATGTTAAAATTCAGAGACCAGAGTTCTCATATTTGTAAACATGCCAAAGCTCCACCACAGAAGCGGAGGAAGAAGAGAAATGCTGCAAAGAAGAGGCGTCACGATTTCCCCCCAACCACATACCAGTAAAATTTCAAAACTCTTCGACTTCACGTTCCGAAAAAAACTAACGCAAGCCAACAAAATTTCGTTCTATTCGCATCTTTCAAAACTGAAATAACAAACTATTCAGTGTGAGACAAATTTTGCGCCAGCCCTTAAAACTTAAGACATCCTCGCTCGCCTTGTAAGAAAAACCATTTCAAAACATTTTCTGTCACGGTGGCGATCCAACAAGGTCAACGAAAGAGGCAAGCTCGGAGGCTTTTCATTCAGCGATCGAGAGGGTGCGGGTAGCGCGGGTAACTTTTCATTCAGTGATCGAGCGGGTGCGGGTACCGCGGGTAACTTTTCATTCAGTGATCGAGAGGGTGCGGGTACTGCGGGTCCCACCAACGAAGAACCTGCAGGTCGAAAACGGGATCCACAGTAACTACGTAACCTAAGTGCTTCTGGTACTTAGAATCTCTACGCGTCTCGTGGAAGGTCAACTTAACTTTGTGACACCTCATGTCGCTACTTACACTTACTGACACATCCGACAAAGTCAAACCAGACACGTCCTTGATCAGCATGAACGAGGGAGAGGCCAGGCGAAGTAGAGCGAAGTCCGACTCCGTATTGTAGCTGAGCAAGTCCTGACTCTCTAGGACGCTTTTCTGAGAGATCTTCTCTCGCAATGAAAACTTGAGGTAGAACAGCCAAAAGTTCGAGTGCTTCTTCGAAGACGCCAGGGGCTTCCACCAAAGCATCAGGCACTGCTTGTTGACTACTACTTGAACATGCTGGCTAATTGGGTCACCGTGGTCGACTTTCGTAGCCAGAGGCGGATACACGAAAAATAGAGCTCGCACGACCCGTGCCCTAAGACCAGTTTTCACGGCGATTTCTGCTGGTTTGAGATGACTAGGTAGAATTTTGTGATCAAGCACAAATCTAAAGCAAAATGCAAAAGCTTATGCTTATGCTTTGCTTACATAAAGCAAATATAAGTATTAGCCATCCACTAATCGCTAGCAGGACTACACAGGATCACAGACAAGACACTTGCTGCACGACAGGCTATGTTCAAAACTGTATTAGACAAACAAAAATATCATCAGCTACTATTCAACCAACTCCGAACAAACTAGGCGATGCTTAAAACAGTTAGTCCTTACATCGCAACCGCGCAAGAACGCCACAAAAGCACATCAAGCATGTACCGATCATCTAAGCTTAATCACTAGCTCAAACATTTATCTATCTTAACAAAAATGATACTAGAACCATAACTCGCGAAGCCTGCAACTATAGGTATTCCGGCTAGATGAAACAGCAAAATAGCTTCCAAATTAATAGCTTGATGTTAAGGTTCAGAGGCTGAGCTTCCACAAACTTTAGCAGGGATCAACAGACGTTTTAGCCGATTAAACAGAAACTCCGGCAAAAAAACAACAGCATATTACGGAAAAGCTAATATTGACAGAGAACACAAAAGAAAAAATAAAAAACAACGGCAATATTAACGTAGCTAAGTAGACAAAATCAAATCTGCAAAACACGCACCTTCTATACAAGGTAAGCCAAAACTTGGCGGTCGTAACTACGTGGTGGGCTCCTTTGCAAAGACGCGCAAACACTGTCACGCTTTCAGGAGCAAGATAGGAAGCAATCAGAAACCAAAGGTCATTCGGATACACAGTCCGCAAAATATTTTCTTGTCTGTAAGCCTCCAACCTCTTCTCCTCCTCTAGGCGGTTAAGGCGAATTCGATCCTTCCTGGACGTTTTCACAAGAGCAAACGTATACTCCTCGGATGGATCCTCGGGGCGAGGAGATGCGCATCTTCCTGTGACAAAAAGACGAATTTAACAGTTGCATGCAACACCTAAATCTTGAGATTCACAGAGTGTGGCGAAGTATTTTGAATGTTACCAAACCAAGACACAGTGGAGCTCAACATGCCCCAAAGACCAGCAAGACTGCAACAAGTTCATCCCATGCATGGGAACTAATTAACTCATGTGATTTATGATACTTCAAAAATTAATACATGGCTAATCGAGATCGCTATTTAAAATTGCCTTTAAGGGCCAAAGTAAGTAGCGATGACAAGTAAAATATGCTAGTCCTTCAAGAGCAATGCATGCAATTATTTTTTTAAAAAGCTCAGTCGTTACCGAAAAGGCTTAAAGCAAAATGTGAACTGGCGATGTCAAGGCTATTTGCCATAAATATAGAAAGACAGAGAGGGATATACACACAGATATATATGTAAGGTATTTATGTATATATATACATATATATATACATATATATATATATATATATATATATATATATATATGTATATATATACAGGTCATCTATAGCTAGATAAACAGATAGACAGATAGACCGACAGACAGTCAGACAGACAGACAGACAAACAGACAGATAGATAGATAGACAGATGGATAGATAGCTAGATAGCTAGATAGAAAGATAGAGAGTAGAGAGATAGAGAGAAGAGATATGATAGGAAGGCAATCAACATGACTTAAGAATACTGCACTTTCCACAAACACAGTACAAGGCAGATAGCTAGCTAGACTTGCTTGATTAATATATACTGGAGAGATGGAAGAAAAGAATACAAGCTCAAGGTATGTATTAGTATTAAAGACACAAAAGCTTGATGCTTGAAACCATTGGCTACCAAAAAAATTCCAATCACACATCAAAAACACTGAAGATCTTGCTCAATTGCACCCTAAGAAAACTAACCTGATTAGCCTAGCCAAACAATCCTAAAATGACAAGTGTCCAGACATACTTATTGGCATATTACACAAAATAGAATGCACTGAATGTCCCACCTTTACTTATTAATGGATCCATACTATTCAGATTATGAGAAGTAACTCTTGGCGTCTCAGCTGCACGAGCTCCAGTCTTGATAGCTTTCTTTTTTGCCTTTTTAGTCATACTGACGGATATGCTTCTAACCCTAAGTTGCAATTAAACAATGTGATTTAATATAAGAATCTAGAATTGAGTTAGCAAATAGCATTCTTTTCTTGCAGCACGCAGCACTTGCAAGCCATACTATGTTAATCAACATCCTAACACCAAATGGGAGTGCATAGAAGAAATCTTTATGGTGCAGCGCAATACCATGATAAAATCATAGCTTCCAGAAAATGCATTTAAAGTAGGGAAAACTAATAGAAATTAGCATTTAAAACTCTAATGCAATGCATTCACGACTTTTCACGCCACTGAATCTTATCTCAAGGCTAATTTTCTAACTAGTCTCAATTTAATAAGTCTTTACAGTCTCGCTTTGAAACACTTAGACAGTTTCATTAAATGCACATAGCTTAGATGTTACTCAGGATTCAACAATACCGCCAACCATAAAACAACCAATTAGCATGACATATTAAGTACTAAGGCTATTGAAACGATCTTCAAACATGCTGTAGTAGCATCATTTTTACAAAAATCTGAAACTTTATTTATCTTAGAGGACAGTTTTTAACAAACCAATTTTCTTTTCAACTGATAATTAAACCTTGTCCGGATATAAAAACGACATTGCTGTAGATACACATATGGCTTTGTAATTAAGCACTTAAAGAACGAAAAAAAATTGCTGAATAAATTTAAACGATGGGTAAATGATCAGGAGACAAAGACAAAGTTAGTGCCAGCTGATTAACTAGGGCGTTAATAGTAGGGCATTTATAGTGGATGCACATTGTTTCTTTTCCGAAATTCAGTCTAGGCCCTTAATCTGAAATAGGGAAACATTCTTAGGAGCACAAGAGTTAACAATCTCACACGTTTCCATGCATGTAAAGCTTTGTCCTTTCCTATATGCTCTTTAACAGGTGATTTTATCTGTCTGAAAGTCTCTCAAATGCAACTGGCATTACACCCAGCACAAGTAAATTTATAATCAATACCGGATCTGTATCAACATTTTTTGCCTGTTCCACTAAGAAAATGGATCTTGTGCCTTTTGGAGTACCTGAATTCGAGGCATGCATTTTATCAACCCAACCTCCAAAAAAAAAAAAACAGTTTCGGATCTCATCATAAACCTTCAGTTGATACTAATTGGTAGTGCTCCTCCAAGAAACTCAATCTATGTTGACGGAGAGACACCCGTAAGTCAGCGGCATTTCTCATTTCTGAAGTGTGAGGCAAGTTGCTTTTGGCCTAGATGGCGAGAAAAATCAGAAGGATGACCATCAAAGCGACGTTTAAGTAGGGTGCTGTGTAAACCACATTCATGAGTTCGTGAGTACGACACTTAAACATCTTCAAGAACGCCCTGTTCTCCGCTTGTGCAAGCAGCCCTTCAGCGGGAGCTGCATGTTGACGCGCAACGCATCTATTGTGCCGGTGACGGGAAGTGGCTAGCCACGTCGCTCCATTTTTATCGGTCTTTATGGTAACAATCTTCTTCCAATAAATTTACCAGACTCTTGGTAATTAATTTTGTCCAGGCTACTCATTATCACAAAGAAAGTAGCATCTCCTCGCTTCAAATTGCACGGAGTTAATGTGCTGATTTACCTGGGAGTTGATGGCCTTAATCAAAATCCTTGGGTGAAGTGGGAAAACTTCTCGGACGTCCAAGTACATTCGCCGTAAGTAAACGTATGTGGATAGTAGCATTTTTGGTAGGTTATTTTGGTACTTTTGGCATAATAACCGTATTTGGTATGCAAGCGAGTATCCTGGACCAGGTCATGACAAGAAGGACCTTTCGAACTGTAGTGGTGCTCGCCTTTTAGGGTTTTTAATAAACTTCCTCTCTTAGCCCCGCATGATGCTACTCTTAAGAAAGGCTGTTGGTCGCAGTCAAAGTTTTCGAAGTATGTAATAAACGTATTAGCATGCTTGTCATAATAAGCAAGGGTGCTACAAATTATCCGGATTCTTGTGCGAATAGCACTTGTTTCTTTTAAGCACTGCTTCCATTCTGAGGTGATGATGGTAGCGGGAACGGTTTTCTCGTAACACATTTTTGAAATATTCTTACACGCACCCGTTGAGGTAGATGCATACACACTTCCAATGTATCAGCCGCACCCGTTCCAGCGCTACTCGCACTGTCTTTTAGCGCTAAATAAAATCGCCAATGGCTTTCTCGGAGAGCCATGCCATCTAACCCATTTCATGGACTTAAGGAAGCTTTGCCTTATTGTTCACTTACCTTTTGTGACGAGTAACGTTATGCGTGATTGCTATATATGGCGAAAATATGACGAAAAATAATACGCATTCTATATACCGCTCCAGGACGAACTCAGTCAAGTCCTTAACCGCGACCTCAAGCCGGTTATTAGAGACTTCAACGCATTGCTCAGCCCAGACAGACGGGTTTCACCCATGTTTTTGGTCCACTTGCATTAGCGAACCAGATCTGTGACGATGGGGGAACGTCTTCGCGCCTTGTTCGGCATCAACCTTTCGGACATAGAAAACAATTTCTTTCAGCAAAAGCACATCAATTCGAAGACATGGATAAAACCAGGTGGTCGTTTCTACAAAGAGATTGAAGATCTGTATCAACAAGTGATTGACGTCAGCCAGGAAAGCGTTCGTGTTTAATGGGGAGCGGATACTGGCTCAGACGCTTTCCTACTAGAAGCGGAGCTCAAGCTGAAGTTCAAACCACGATGCTGCCCAATGCCAGTATAGCTATTTGAATCTACTTTTAACGAGATGGCATGACGCCAAAGGTAAACGCCAACGAGAGAAGAAAAAGTGATGGATTAAAGACAGAACGTGCTGTAGCCAATAGAGAGAAGTTATCCAGAATAAGGCATACATTGCAAGGGATATTATCTTTTTTTTTTCAATTTCGACTTCAAAATCAATTTATGCTTGGTAATGAAAATTAGCTTATCAAAATGCTTAAGGTACTCTAGCTCACAAAGTGAAGAGCTAACTAAACCGAAGAGAATATAAAATATAAAGTTTTTGAAATTGAAGTTGAGATTATTTCCATGAGATATATTTGTCATATCATCTGTATTAAGAAGGAAGAGAAGCGAGCTCAGTACAGAGCACTGCGATATTCTGATTCAATCGGCATTCACTGCAATTCAATGACATGTGGTACTGCGCGTTGTCTCAGAATCACAACTTAGTCCGAGAGAAGCCGATGAACGTTACCAGCAATGACATTGCATTGAAGCTCGTCCCATACGCCCTGATGCCAAAACTTGTCGAAGGCCCTTTAGTTGTAAAAACACGGTACGTATTTCATTAAAGTTTTTAATAGCCTTGTATGGATCAGTTATGATAGAAGAAAGATTAATCGAAGGGTCCTTGGTCTGCTGAAACATGATTGAGACTTCATCAGCAACTGGTGCTCAGGAAGTCTAACCTCACAAACTCATAAGCGAGTCATCTCCATTCTTGTACAAGCTGAAGGTCAGGATCCTTCCAAGAACATGGAAATGCAACTAAAGTGAGCTATTCGCTAACGACGAAAGTGAAGGTTTGAGCTATCGCGCAGATAGGGTCGAGCTAAAGCATTCGAATAAAGATGCCGTCATGCTCATGGGGTATCCGTGAGTTAAGGTCAAGTGTCTCGTCTGCTTTAATTACAGTTTTACCGATCTAATTATTTATAACAATAAGCATGACTTGGTAATTATTTCAAAATTCCTTCGGTGCATACCACATAATGTTTGCAGTTTGCGCATTAAATGAACATATTCGGACTTGAAAGAATTTATCATTTAGTTTTTTGTTAATATTCATAACTACAAAAGGAAAATAATCAGAATGACTGTGAATGAAAAACACCGATTATCGATTTCTGGTCTGCATTTGGGTCGTTGAGTGACTCCATGTTAACTATCAGCATGATAACGGATGCTTACTCTGCAACTTCGGTCACATCTAACCACTACAACCAAATGTTTATGCTTGCATCGCGTCGTTGGCACATAAACGTTTAACTAATTTTTTTACCATTGGCAACACTTCGTTATGATCTGCAATAATATTGGTGTTCAGTATTACAGACTGTTTGGTGAATGCGTTTTCAGCTTCTATTACTTTTCAGGCAAATCCTTTTATTTTCTTCTACAACTCCGTTTCATCCTACAGAAAATAAACGTTGTATAGCCTAAACGAGTTGATCTTCTTTTACGTAGTAAGGTAGGATCAAATAAACATGTTACTGTTTTGTTACCTTCCTTTTACAATTGAAATCAAAATTTCGTAAACTTCTACGCACCACGACGTAGAAAATTAGCCAGAACTATTCAAGCGGTCCTCGCTTAATAGATATGAAGCTTGATTGTAGGCTGTGAAGACTTCGCAATCTTGAAGCTTGATTACTAGTTCAATGTTCACGCCAAGCTTTTGTCAAAATAGGTATCGTTTTCTTACAGAAATGGATGGTGACATGGCAGTTTAAGCAAGTTGCCGCTCAAGTATCAGCAGGAGCTCCAACTCAATACAATAGTGAATTAGACTGACATCATGTGATGACAGTCATTCTTCTCTTGATAGTCCTAAACTGCAACGGGCATAAGAAAATTTCAAGTCGGGAGTCTATGGCGAAGAGACATGATAACTACGCCATATAAATTACAGTACTTCTATGCAACTACAGTACATTCTAGTTACTGATGTAGACTAACTCAAAGGTGCATATATGCATACACGGTGAATTTATGTCTTTTTTTAATTTTTTGATCACGAAAACAGGTATCGAGGAAGCCTTTCACAAGGCGACCTGTACGTAGTGATCACTGGCAAGCACGGTAATAGATATAGAAGATTTTCTGGCAACCCTGCATAGCAAACCTTCTTACAAAGCCTTGATCAACCGCTATGCGACTTCGCCGTTTATTGGCTTGGTCTTCAAATATAGGAGTGCTTCAAGGTAGAAGGGAACAGAGCGATAACTAGAGCATTGATCAGCTGTACGAGCCTGACTTTGCGAGCATATATGGGGTTCATTAACTCTTTCCGTGGTTTACTCAACTCTTGACGAGTGGTCACATTTCCTGTCACCGGAAAATAATGGACTGCGCATCTGGGGTTTACTTCTGCCAAATAAACAACTACCCTACCAACCAACAAACCAACAAACCAACCACTCAACCAACCAACCACCTAACCAACAAACCAGCCAACCAAAAAACCACCCAACCAACAAACCAACCAACCAACAAACCAACCAACAAACCAACCAACCAACCAACCAACCAACCAACCAATGATAAACATGATCTGACATAGCCTGCCGGTTCACGTGCGAACCGTGGTGATCGCGTTAAGTAAAAACTTCGTTTCCATTTAAAAATCAATGTTGTAACATTTAGGAGATAGGATTGTTAGTTTCAGGTGCTACATATACATACAAAGAAGCCTTCTTCAAGTTTTCATTTCTTAGACTTCCGCTTAGGCCGGGGCTTATGCTTCTTCGTTTTCGAATCGACCAGCTGGTTGGAGATGCGCTTGATAGCGTTGCGCGATAGATGATCGTCGTCTTCAGCACTATCATCGTCATCTATCAAAGAGAAGGAGAATTTCGCATCTTAAAAATGTTGAAAATTCCTCTGAAATAAAGGCCTGGTCAACAAAAACAGCAGCAAAAAACAATAAGAAAAAAAATTTTCTATAGGTACCAAGTTTAGCAAGACGAAATAGCAACTACAGAAAGCGTTGGCGACCTTGGTCACGAAAAGATTTTGCAACTTGCGTTCTGCATACAAAACATGCAAGTAGTAATAACGTCCTCGGAATACACAAGGGCACTTAAAGCCCCAGCAGGAGATGTCAACGCACTGCATTCACAAGCATATTGAACTTAAGAAGCCGATAACAAGGAAAATTAAACCAAAAAAAACTTCTGCTAAGCATCAATTACTATATGAAGAATCAATTAAGGCATAATCCACGAGTTTAGTCAATACCATGGGGTACGCTATATTAAATTTAAAAGAAAATCATCACCTTCGAACCCAGCAGCTCGTTCGTTAACAGCTGGCAGCTTCACTCGCGTGTTGTGCAGAGGCAACTTCGTCTCCAGGCCGGATCGGAACTCCATGTCTTCCATTTCTTTCATAACATCCTGGATGTCCTTGCCTCCTAAATCTTCCAGTAATTTAACCAGCTTAGATTCACAAACGCTGAGCAGGTCCAGCGCGTATTCGTCAGAAGCTGGCACGAGGTGCGGCGGAGGAGCGTGTGATTTATTAGCCTTCAAATGCTGAAGTTTGTCGGCGAGGTGATCGATACCAGATTTAACGTCAACCAATACGCGACTGTTGCGTTCCTGACGTTGTTGAGCATCTACCAGTCTGAATGTAACGAATAAAGATGCTTCTAAGAATGTCGGCACAACAGAGAATGTAAGCTTTAAAAATGGACCTAATCGAAAAACTTTTACATGGAACCTAACGATAAACAGTAAGATAACCTTCTTCCGAATAGATCATTAAACGCGGCGGAAGAAAAATTTTGTTTTGCTATTAAGCTTATACCTATAATACACCACTCATATGCCTTAGTTTCTTTAACAACTTACAAGGTCCACGCAAACAGAAAACAACTGCTAGGCGATGAACTGGAAGGAACCAGCTGAGGGAACAGATGCAGAGGGACAAAGAAAATAAAACAAACAACAACAACCGTGAAACGACAGACGCCCAAGCCACTCACTTTTTTTCGTTTTCGCGAAGTCGATCTTGAAATTCTTCAAGAAGGCGTTGGCCACTAAAGCAAAAAGAACCCAAAATGGGTGAGGTTTCTGACAAGAGAGTTCTGGCGTGGAGATTCGCGAATTCTGAAAATAAAGGAATCACGATCATCATTAAGGTTAGATACAGTAAACTTGTAGATCGGAAACTTCCTTTGCGAAATTATCGTCTAGGCTAGTTAAGAAAAGTCTTACAAACGATTTCTTGTCATCTGCACCTATGCACTCTTGAGTCAAAGATTTGAAACAACGCTTTCTAAAGGACAACTGTTTTTACCTGGACATCCTCGCCTCACCAGAGTACTTCATGTCCTCGAATTCCTTGGCAAGCTTGTCCTTCTCTTCTTTCAGCCGCAACAGGGTCTTCTCGTTGCTGAGTTTCAGTTGCTCCAGATGTTTCTGAGTGTCTCCTTGCGACATGAAGCGCTGAACCACTTCCTGCGGAAAGCAATCGGGACCGATTGTTAAGTTTCTTCCGCAAACTTACAGTACATGCACCTGCCAGTGCTAACTGAGGATGAATAAATTATCTAGAAAAGTTCAATAAAAAAAAAAACAAAAGAAAAAAAAAAAAAAGAAAGGACAACACGGACATATGCATAATAGGTTTGCAGACAGAAGTGAGAAATGCAATAGATCGAGATGTGAAGTTTAAGAGGAGATTAAAATAAAACATAAATCGATTCATCAAGTACGGAGAATTGAACCTGAATGTCCGAGACACCAGTAGCATCCTTGATCTTCGACATAGCTTCCTCGTACGTACAAATCTTCTTCTCTTGCTCCTCGCTGGATAACTGAGACTTATGTTCTAAATACAGGCAAAAAAGAGCTAGTTCATTGATCGTGAAGCATGCATGTATGTATGCATGTATGTATGTATGTATGTATGTATGTATGTATGTATGTATGTATGTATGTATGTATGTA
>QQSS02086422.1:0-17177 GCA_003687565.2 Craspedacusta sowerbii
GCACATACCAGAGCAAACCAGTGGGATAAAAATTGCGTCATGCGTAAAGCGTCTCCGAAGTATGAATTGGGCATTAGTCTTGTCAAGCTTCCATCTTAAAAAAACTCGTTAAGGGTAGACTATTTTGTGACACGTCCAGGTAATGAGGGCAGTTAATAATTTCACCCGCTTTATCTTGTGAAGGGACTAATTTTGAAGTCATTGTGACCTTGGGTCGACGACCAATTTAAGTGCTTGGCTGTCTCGTCTGATCGACCAAGGTTAGCACTTTGCGGTTTCATCATCGATCAGTTATTACACTGGGCACCGAAAAAAAAAAAAAAACGTTTGACGGTAGTCCGGAATATTTTAACAAACTGTTAGTGGTTTCTTGACAATGAGTTTCAGTATTCGTCTATTGGTTCTAGTTTTCGTACTCTCCTCATTTAGAATTTTGGCTATAGCCGATAGTATAAAGCGCTCATGAAAATATTGAGTCGTAGACGGTGCATCCGTGTTGAAACTAGAATTTTGCTGGGGAGCTAAACACGCCCTACCTGTAAAATACCATTTTGTTGATTCAAGGGACAAACCGTGACACAATGCCAATATAATGGAACAAATAAAAAATAATACCGTTTGATTAGCACTTAGACATCGATGTTTGACAGAAACTTAACGAATAAATTTAATAATCTTTGCCTACAGGTGAATGCTGAGCAACGAGAATGTCTCGTCTTGAACACCATCAAAATTCTCTCGCCATCGCTACATCCACATCTTTGGTATTGAGTTTCCATCTCCTTGATGTCCAGATGAAATCTTTTGTAGTGTCCGTCACGTCACCTCCAAGGTTTTGCCGAAAGCGATAGATATGATTAAAGAGAAACTGCGTTTCCATGTTCATCTTCTCAAAATCTTGATATCAAGTCCGTAGCCATGTCTTCATAGTTTTCACTTATTGTTTTTACGAGATTTGCGACCTTCATGAGTTTGCTGATTTCTGGCCCATCAAAAAATGTCTGATTTAAGTCTTTCAATCGTCAAACTTAGAAGCAGGCCCTGCAGATACTTATACTTATACTTGAACTATACTGAAGCAAGCACTCCCCATTTTTCTCAGGAGATGAGGTTAAATGCTAGATCAATCCCAGGTTGACGGGCAATTGGGTGGTGGACGATTTTTCTCTTGCTCCACTAAAAGGTTCTTCCAAAATATTGACAGCCCCACATGGAGCCATATCTGTTCTTCCGGGCCAGTCTTTCTTAAAGGAATCTGGCGTCTATACTGTCTCACTTGAAGGGAAAGCATGCGCCTTCGGTGTAACTCCACGTATGTCCCAGAAACAATTTCTCCGCAGTCAAATCACGCAAATGACCAAGTTATGGCAAATGACCAATTTATGGCCATAATACGAAATTCCCTCCAAAACCAAGTTTATTTATCCATATGTTTCTTTCTGAAATGTTGAGCGGGCAAATAATGGCGCAATTCCTTTTGATTTGATAAACTTATACTGATTTTGTCTCCAGTTCTAACTTATAATAATTATTTGTCGGTTTGGGCTACGAGTTCTACCTTATACTAATTATTCGCCAGATTGCGCTTCGAGTTCTAATTAAAGCTAACGATCTCGTGCAACTGTATACGTGAGAGCTGATGTTTTCGTGAGACAGTGCACTCGAGGTCTCCAGGGGTTTCGAGTTCTCTGTGGGACTCCAAGCAGTTGCTTGGCCAGTTAAGACTCCAACCAAAGGTCTGTGACGAGTCCCTTGGTCGGGACGAAATGTACGTAAGGCTAGCCATTTAATAAAAAAACTGCCCTGCGAGTTCTAAGTTATGCTGATTACTTGTAAACGTGCGCTACTAGCTTTATCCTGTACTAATTATTTGTCAGATTGCTCCTCGAATTGTAACTTACGCTAAATACTTGTCGGCTTTTGCTTCCAGTTGTAAGCAAGGAGGAAATGAATGCTGAGCTGCATACAGAAGGCAAAAGTTATAAGGTCGTTTACACCAAGACTATTCTCTACTAAGTCAAGCTTTTATCCAGAGCTTCGTAACAAAGCATCGTGAAAAATACGGAGGAATCGAGATGCACTTTTAACTTTCGAAAAGTTTCGACTAACCAACAGTCATCATCAGGAATAAAAGGAACAGTTCACAAGACGAGTCGTTTATATAGCCAGCAATACGAATCCAATCCCAACGGTTACGATAAAAAGTTGCTCACCAAAAGAAACTATCCTCCATAATTAAAGATCATTGCCCAACTATTTTCTAAACAGTCCCGTCGGTACATTCAGGCTGCCCAAACAAGTAATACACACAATAAACAAGATGGCGCCAGGCCTAACATGAACATCGAGATCTGTCATGGATTGCTCCATGGTTAGACTTATAAGTTCCCGGTTGCACAACATGCACTACGAGTCAGGAACAAATTATCCCGTTATGCAAATATTAATTCAATCGGTTGATAGTTTCTGGGCATTATCAAGCATTTATATATATGTCCTGACATTGCCTGACAAGCACGGAGACTGTATCAGTTTTATTGACGCGTTAGTACATCTTGATGTTGGTTAGGGATGGCAGGGTTCTAGATATAGTAATAGTGATAGGAACGCCGCAGCAGCAGAAGAGAACGTGTAGAGAGGAATAGTCTAATCGTATTTCCAGTTTTCTTTCTAGTGTCCCCGAACTACAGAACTCGACAGGTTCTGGTTTTGCATCCGCAATACGAAGCGATCTTCAGCGTGGCTTGCGCCGGGCTGTGGTCACTCGTTGTACAGAAGCCGGAGCTGAAAATCTATAATGCTTAATACTTTCATGCCTAATACTCATCGGCATCATAAAAATTATTATCATAATCCTCCTCCTCCTCCTCCTCATCATCATCATCATCATCATCATCACCATCATTATCATCGTCGTCGTCATCCTCCTCCTCCTCCTCCTCCTCATGATCATCATCATAATCATGATCATCATGATCATCATCATCATCATCATCATCATCATGATCATCATCATCATGATCATCATCATCATCATCATCATCATCATCATCATCATCGCCGTCGTCGCTACTAATACGTTTACATTTAGAAAAGAGCATGAACTAGAATAGAGGAAAATAAAAGGGTAAACAAAAGTAAACGAGATGAATACAGTTTACATTACCTCTGGAATCGTTAAACTCGCACCTTTTTTTTTTTCAATTACAACACCACAATAAGCCTGCTGTGCAGAGCGGACGCCTCCATACGATCACAACCAATCTCAACAGCAGAGTGCGCGAAATAAAAGACAACCGTGCATAGAACTCAATAAAATATAAAATATATAACCTTGAAAACGTAACACATTCGCTCAAAGCACGTTGAAAATGAAGCAAGAATCCAATACTCTCTAACAAAATTCGAATTCGGCAACTTTCTGCGCCACAACATATACTGAAAGATATTCTTTAAGGGGAGCAATAAGGGACTTCCGAATGTCATATACACTGACGCCCGTCTCAACTATATTCTTGCTACATTTATATACAAGCATCCGTCATTACAGGAGTGCCATGATGGCAAATAATTCTTGTAGCGTGTCGATTAGTTGGTCAAAGTACTTGCCGCGATCATAATCACGCGTTTAATTGATAGTTAGTCTTCAGCATAATCTCTGCATATAGTTTACCTTCGTTATGTACAACATCGACGCCAGAGCGAACACAAGGCGCGATCAGGACACTGGACTGTGATTGCGGCATGAAGTTTGATTATCCTACGTCCGATTAAATCAGAGAAAACCTCAATTCGATTATCCTAACTTACGTTGCGCTTACAAAAGCCAAGTTAAATCAATAGACAGAAGTAGATCGAGAAGGCAGTTCAGCAACAAGAGGAGTTCAGCAACAAGAGGGCAGTGCAGCAACAAGAGGGGAGTTCAGCAACAAGAGGGCAGTTCGGCAACAAGAGGGGAGTTCAGCAACAAGAGGGGAGTTCAGCAACAAGAGGGGAGTTCAGCAACAAGAGGGGAGTTCAGCAACAAGAGGGCAGTTCGGCAACAAGAGGGGAGTTCAGCAACAAGAGGGCAGGTCAGCAACAAGGGGTCATACGCAAGCTGCGGTTCCATCTACGGTGCGCGTCCGAACGAACAGAAAACCCAGACGCACTTCTGCACTCGAGCATTAACGACGCAGGCGTTAAAAGGACAGTAGCGGCCTCGCTATCGATATCGAGGCTCGGGGAATGACCTGCGTCGCCTCACTTTGGCAAGTCTTTTTTTTTATTAAAATAGCGCTCTCCTCAATCAGTACGTTCATGCACGATTAGCGTCGTAGAGTTGAGTCCCTCCTGCGCAACCACTTTTCTCGGACGACGCGAGAGAAAGCAACTAGATAGCGTCTGCGTCGTACAAACCCCACATGCGCAACCAAGTGCGTAATAGTCGGCACTAGTACAGACAAGTGACTTCAAAGCTTAGGGCCAGCGCCTTGAACGACTTCGGAGAAGGCCTTGGCAATGAAATCGACGTTCTTGGGATTGATTCCACACATGTTGATGCGGCCGTTGGCAAGCAAGTGAATGTGATACTTGTGCTTCAGAACGTCCACTTGTTTCGCTACAGGTCAATAAAAAAAAGTTAAAACTTAACAAAAGCTTCCAAAACGCACCATATCGTTATAAATCTCTATACATCATTTACATCAGCTTACGTCCAGTTCGGTAACGACTGAAAGATTTTTTCCTGCGTCTTGTAAATTGCAATTGACCGACTACAACCTTTATGAACCAGCGTATCCTTAAAGTAGGACATATGTTGTTGTTTTTTCCAGAAGGTTGTTTGCAATAGTTGTTTGCAATAGAACGTTGTTTTTTTCCCGGTCGCTAACATAAATTCACAGCCAGAATTTGTTTGGTGCAAGTTATTTGTTTAGCTCAAGAGATTTTGTCGCCATTATAAATTCTCAGCCACAATTTGCGTGGCGCAGGCTTTTCGTTTAGCAAAATAATAGCTTTCCTCAACCGACGCTATCCGTTTATTTTTTACTTCGAAAGCGTTCGCGTCCCTGGCAAACCGTGCTCCTCGTTCGCGACAGTTAGCAATATGGCGGAGAGAGTGACGCATCCAGTTCCGAGCTGCTCAGCGAAGCTATTTACGAGCAGCTATTGGCAATTATGTACGAACCTTTTCGTAGAAATATTTTTATATGTAGTCTACTTAGCTTATAAATGACGATAGGTACTTCACATTAAGTATGAGGGGGTCTCTTCACTTCCGATTAGTTCATGCTATGAAGACCCCTCCTTCCCATTTAGACAATCAATATGTTAATCTATTTTTATAAGTTTTCTTCGTAGTTTTAATTTGGTAAATAAATTCTTGTTGCTGCTGCTGTTGTTGTTGTTGTTGCAGCAACACATGTGGCTCTGAGGTAGGTAGAAGCGCTCCGAAATTTGTAATCCCGATCCCAGAGACAAAATCAACTTGAAATAGCGAGCAATTACCTAGCCTGTAAGTTGATATACTTACCATCCAGTCCCGTGAAGGTGAACATCCCACACTGATTGATGATGTGAGACCAATCACCTGGGGTGTGGTACGCTTTCAGCTTCTGGAAGAACAGCAGTCTCGCCCGCTTGATTCGCTCTGACATGCTTTTCAGTTCTTCGAGCCTAGCACAAAAAATTCAAGCGTACAAAGAAAGAAAAGTTTATGCATAATGTTACTTACAAGCCGTGGTGCGTACGCAAGAAAAATCTGCAATATGCAACATGCAACGTGTTACAACCCATTTGCCATATACTAACGGTCAGACCTCTAAGTCCAAAGAAAGAAGGCGCTTGTGACATCACAACAATACGCCAGAACGGCGGGTTGGCTATGCACAACTTACACCTATGTTGGTTCCCCGAGATTTCTTTTAAAAAAGCATATAGCTGTCTGGCAAGAACGCCTACCAACTCTCCACCCACACCACCCCATACACACGCACACAAACAGAAACACACACAGAAAGCTAAAACTTAAGCAGAACGCGACACTTCGTGCCCAGCTTACCATTCCGCCTTCTTGGCAGGGTTGTTCAGAATTGTGGCCACAATCCGTGCACCGTGGTTCGGCGGGTTAGAATACATCGGGCGAATGATGAACTTGAGCTGACTTAGGTTGTGCATCGCTTGCTTGCTTGTCCTGCTCACAACTACCAGGTTTCCGCACCGTTCGTCTGAACAAACGAGGTAAAACCACGTAAGTTCTGCGCTGCTCACGGCAACCTATCATACTTGTAAACAAGACACTCACATTAGGTCGGAGTAAATGGCGATTGTCTCTAACATGCCACCATGAAAGACATATTATATCAGAATCTCGTCAAAGTCCAAAAAACCAAATTCGCCCTAAAGCACAACACAAAAGGCAGAGCTCACTGTAAATTCCAAACATCTTCGCAAAGGATTGGCATACAAGAAGCTCCAAGCCTTGCTGAACGAAGTAGCGAATGGCCCAAGCATCAATATCAGGGTCTCCCGAGACGAAACCTTGATAGGCCATGTCGAAGACGACCAGATGATTGCGCTCCTAGAAAACAACAAGAATTAAAAAACTTTTAAGGTACAAATTGATGTGAGTAGAGCAGTATATTGAGTTGTAAACTAAGCAGACGTCCTGATCGTGTTCTAAGCACTCAACTTCTACTTCTGCTCTCTACTTATAAGTTTCCCGTTTTATAACAACGTCAAGATATAATTAAGTTAAACTAAATGGACTACGTGCTTTCAAGAAAAACCTCGCCTGGTCCACATTGCAATAGCATTATTAAGACGATATCATCGTAACACTTATTAAAAAATACTCATATGCTTCCAGATATACTCCGTGGTTAGCTACTTCCAAGAGAGACGATTACGTTCAACAACCAATATAGCCATGCACGTAGAGACAAAGTTTGCACCAATCTGCACCAATGCCGGCGACATAAACCATGCAGTCAAAACATCAAGCCATCCGTACATAAGAACTAATAACGGAAAAAAACAAACAAACAAACAATGGAGACACGTGAAAGATCTTAATTCAGGGATTTAATTTTCATAAAGCAAAACACAACAACGATATCCAAAAACATCTAGCAGAAAAACTTTACAAATTATAAGGGAAGGAGAGCCTTTCTTGTCATAGCTGATCATGCTCGCTTAAAATACTTTACGAAGAAAGCACTTCTACGTTACCAAAGGCTATCTCTGACGACAACTTTATGACGAAATTTCGAGCAAAGAGTAAAAAATTCGACTTACAGGATCACGCAGAGCAACTGACAATATTATATAATCGGTGCGATGTTAAACTAGGACTTAATGATTGTTGCTGCTTCCCCTCTCTAATATTCGGCACGGAGTACAGCATTCAAGTGTCGTTTGGATTGTCTTCTGCTAATGGGAAAATCCATTCCTATGTCTATCGTCATAGGAACAAGGAAGCTTAACATACTTTCAACCATCATTTCAGCAAGCATCAACAAGGAAGTTCACTTACTTTTATAACTTGACAGATACGCCTCCACTCGTCTTGGCTAGGGTCAACACCACAGGGGTTTTGTGCGCATGCGTGCAACAGTATAATTGATCCCGCTGAGTAACTCTATAACAAATTAATTGGATGTCGCAAAAAAAAATCATGGTTCCAACAAAACAAAGGATCCAAAAAGTCTTTGAGATATGAGCAAATCAAAGGATCCGTTGTTAACTTTTTTTTCACAGGCGCACAAGAAGCATTTGCGGGTTTGAATGCTTAGCACGATATTATGTTGATTTAGTGCCTTGCCGCCATACCCTATTGGAATTGACAAAAGTCCATGATAACAACTACAATTGTAAACCGGTTTCCTGGAATGCTCATACACTTTGCAATCCACAAAATAAACGGTGAGTGCGATTTTCCAAAAAAATTTAGCTGGCAGATCTTCCCCTTCTATGTGCAAGACCAGAAAAATAGACGAAAGGCACTTAAAAGACGCATAAGCAGCAGAGCCAAAATCTATACCTATTTAGATCTGCTTATGAAAATCTATATCTATGCCGCTGGACATAAATTCATGCAGATAATTATTGACTACTATATTCAGATACAGTGAGTCCTGCCTTTTTCATGCATGATTTCTGAGCAGAACAGCAATATAAAAATTGCAAGCGTCGATCACGAGGACACGTACCCGCAAGTCGAATAGCATCCGCTCTAAGTCCAAGCCACGCGTTTCAGCATTGAAATAATGGTACTCACGAATATCCGTATAACCAGTGTGACGGCAGATTCCGATGTGGTTATCTTCATAGAAAATTAGATGATAACAACTAAGGCTCTTACAATGATTATGGTTGCTTGAACACACAGTCACACATTTATGCAAGGGCCTTCCTGACCACATAATGTTAAAGAACAACATTACTCAAAGTGAAGCATTCTGACCAAGGCAGTTCACATAAAATAAAAGACGACATAAATGGCAAAAATTTCTTACTCCAAGTTGGTTTGGGTAAAGCAACTGTCCTTCCTGCTAAGTTTCGAAACAGAAACTCAAAGCCCACACGCAAAGCTCCAGTTCCTGAGAGAGTCTGGACTGCACACACCTTAATTAGAAAAATTATCCTAAAAACTAAAACATGAATCGATCACGAATCTCTGAGGTAAACAATTTCGTAGCAAAAGTGCAAGCTAAGCAGGAAATATTGGCAAATCTGCTATGCACATGAGAACTAAATAAGCCTCTTCACAGTTTATGATAAGTAAAAGACTACAAGAACATGGCACTCAGGGCATCTTCTGTCACATGCTACACACCAGATTGTCATAGCCTTATGCACGATTTAGAACATAAAATACTTGATTCAAAATTATCTATAAGTACAAGCAAAAGTTTTTAACCAGAGCAACTTACCCTATTTTCAATTAACGCAGGACTATTATCACCAATAGCAAGAACAACACCAGCCTCTGTGAGATCCTTCATACCTTCAATTGGTAAATACTCATGGTTCAGAGTTTTATCTGAAGCCATGGCAATCTCTATGTTTCTAACAACAGGCAAGACATACGGCAAGCCTTCTTCTGTTCGGTAAGCTAGAAAGAAAGTTGAAATGCTTGCAGGGATTCGTGTTGACCTTTATACAGCAATGTTCAGTACTGCAACACCACAACAGTTGGCAGGGCCCAAAAGGAAGCTTTCTGTACATAGAATATCTGACTATTATATAGCTGAAGGCTATAACGTAGTCAGCATTACACAAGCACCATAGAAAGTAGCCAATTCAATCCTAGTAAACTATTAATTACCATACCATAAATGAAGTATTTAAAATCATACATATATACACATGTATATATATACATACATATATATAATTTAAATATATGCTTGCTTATGGTATCCCTAAATACATATGAATATATATAAATATATATAAAAATATTATAGTAAGAAATAGATATGTGTATATATATATATATATATATATATATATATATATATATATATATATATATATATATAGGTTTTAAAATGGAATGTCTAGCAAGACTTTCTTGCTGGAGTGCATTTCAAACAGTAAGGGAAATAATCTTCCCATGAGAAACTCCTTCCAAAGAAGCAAGTTCTTACCACCAACCAGAAGGCTGATTTTATCTGGGTGTGGATCTTTAACAAACTGAGCTTGTAACCCAAGAATAGGATCATCTGGAGCAAGCTCTACATCCTTAAAAAACGACATCTGCTCTTCTGCAGCAATCCCATTTTCAAGTTCTTCTTTTGAGACACTTGCATCATGTGCTGCTACATTAACTGCGCTTGGTCCAACAGGAGCCATCAGTTATCGCAATTCTAGACTAGTGACAGTACTTTGTAACTACTCCTACAGATACAGGAGATCGTACTCAATCTGTTCTCACTGGCAAATGAATCAAGCTTAAGTGCAAAACAAGCAGACATTGGCCTATTCCCTATTAATCTGAACAGATTTACAGTTTTTACAACTTGCTACAAACAAACAAAAAATCGGGAGAAAGTCATAGATTATATTTCTGAAATAATCAACATGCAAATTTCTTCCGCGCCCTCTAAAGAAATCTGATAACCGAAACAAACTAACTTGATCAAATGCAACATTAAAACAATCCAATCTCTTGCTTGGAACGCCGCTTTAACGCAGCGTCGTAATCGAAGTCGGCTATTCCAAATGAGCACTTGGTAAACTTTACCTGCCATGCAAGCCAAAGAGGAAGAATAGGCCGCGTCTTTTCTGTCACGGGGAGAGCGTCTACACATGCTGGCAAGATAACTGCACTAGCATTTGCGAAAGAGCTCACGTGCTATGGCTAGTTGACCTCGCGCGGCACAAATACTCAAGAAATTCTTCAATTATTACCTGTTGCGATTGGCATGTCCCCTCTTGTCTATCTATCTATCAAAACCAAGATACGGAGGACATGCCTAAACGCAGCAGTCAAACTTCAAGGTCGGCGCTAAGTTGATGGTCCAAATTAAATAAACAATTCCCAGAAGTACTCGAATGCAGCGATGTTATCCAAAAATTAATGCTTTGCGTTGTTTTCAAGGCATGTTATTTCGTGCTACACATCTCAGTATGACTGCGTTCCGGAATGCACGTCGCACCGAAGCCACTCCGCACCTCGCAAACATGGCTGGCAACTTTTAGAGTTCGCTTCAACTAGGCTGAAGATTATTCTATTATTAGCTTCGCCATTCAGGGTTTATGAAGTAACCAGCTGTTCTCCGGAATGTGGGGGAGCTGTCAAACTGCCTGCGTTATTGATCTGATCGTCAATGAAGGCCTCATTAACGCCTAAACTACGTGGTTGACGTGACGTACTTTGCAATAAATCTACGACCTCCTTAACATATAATACTTTTGCTGACATTAAGCAAGCTATAGAAATCGAATATACGACTAAAATGATTACACGGATTTAAAAAAAAACAGATTTAGTCTGACTTTGCGCAGTTGCAACTCCCAGAACTTGGAAGATAAAGAAGTGCTATCAGATTGACATGGACGAATTTTGATAGAGATTTCAGATACTAATCGAAACTGAACTGCAAGATATTATGTGTGCCTAAACAGATGTCCGCTTACGTACTTGGCTTCGGCTTGTCTAGCACTTTGTGAAGAGTTAGAAGAATAGAAGAATAACTGAATATTCTTTTTGAAGTCAAACTAAAATTGAACCAGATCTGTAGTCTTGAACGCCCTGTTGCATCCTGCTTCCGATATTCAGACTTATCAGACTCGGGTTTGTCTACAACCAAAACTTCGGGAATAGGGATAAATAGGGATCTCAAAACATGAGGCGTAGTCCGCCTTTTAAAAATTGAGAGCTTGCATTTAGCGTCCATCCAGCCATTGAAGAACAAAGTGCAGGGATTTTGTCCTAGCCTGTGTTGAGGCTCCAGACCGCTATAGGTAGAAGCACTTCCAAACTTGCTCACTTGCTTCGCTCCATTCCTACTACAACAAAAAGACGTTACGATAATGCAAGCAAGAATGACTCTCTTCTGTTGGTTGAGGAAATTTTTCAATCAAATATTTTCGAGTTCGTTGATTCTTGTGCCCGTTCGTACCTGAACTAACCGTAAGAAACTGTGCCTGTCACGTACGTTTTCGGTGCATCCACGAAATTGTCCTCAACATTTTCTTGACCAGGTTGATGCGCATTCCTTTGCGCTGCCAAACGAAACAGAAGCCCTTACTTTAGCCACCTCTCTACAATGACTTGAGCAATGGAATAGCTGATAATATTTCTTTGGCACCTTCGTAATCCCCTTGGCATGTGCGGCTTTGAACGTTTACTATGTACAAAGTTCCAGCTAAGCCGTGGGTCTGAACTGATGCAGCGCGACCAAGGCTGCCTCATATTGTAGATCCAAGTCCTTTTGAGGGGATTACCATAATCTACCAGGACCACACACAAACAAACATACATAGAGGGTCAAATATACCACCTTTTACCACTCGTAACCTTGCGGCTGCCAAGTAGTGAACATCTGCGATGGACATCGTTCATCATCACTATTGAGTTAGCTTCTTCACGAAGAGTGTCTCCTGGTAACAGGGGAAAGTGCGATGTCAGTTTCAAAATCGATTGAGCATCGACCAGTCGTCCGAGCCTCCCTTTGAGGGCACATATCGAGCTCTTTGGCTCCTTGAGAGGCTCCACCAACATCCGACAACTGGCTTCGTTTGCTGTCACCGACGATCGATGGACTGCGCATCCGGGGAAACTCCTGGCTCTTCACCAACAACAACAACAACGCTATAACAAAGTTGCCTCGCATTTCTCAAAAATAATGTCTAGGCGAAAGTCGGGCATTTATAGACGAATCTTTTGAAATCTCCGGACAAGGGATGTTATTTTCTTTTTCATACCCCGCAATAAAGAAGCGCAGCTGCATTTTGAAAGGCAAAAAGAGAAAGAAAAAAGTCTGGTTTTGTAAGTCAACTTTGATTCTCACCTAAATGTTGACTGGTTAGAGACGTGCCTAACAACAGGGTGTAACTCCATGTAGCTCGCACTTAATCGGTCGCTACTAAAACCTTCAAAGTATGCAAGCTAAACACGGTTCGTATGAATGACAATCAATGTTTCCTCCGCAGGGTAACCTTCAACTTGCAAACATGGCCAAGAAAAACTTCGAAAGCCCAAATTTTATCGCATGACTTCTTTTTTTCCGTGAAAACACGGTTGGTTTCTTCGTTTTCAGTAGTTTGCAGGATGCAGTTTTCTTGGGATAAACCATCGGCGTATGAAATACTTGCACAAAAGAGAAGGCTTTTAAGAGGTCAGTTTTCAAGAAACGACTTGTTCGGCAGCTGGCTTATTTTTCAACTTGCGAGCAATTCAGCTGAAGTTGCAAGTGACTTTTGCAAGCTCGCTCAAACAGCTGCAGAACTTCTGGATCTTTGCAGTGTATATCCGTTCGTTCTGTGCACGCAACTACGTGGATCTCCGAAGAATCAACAGAAACATTCTCAGCGGGTCTTTGGGTGAGCGAATCCAGCTGATGGCAGGTGTTCGTACAAGCAGCTTACCGGCCAAGATGTTTTGCACAAATCACTGACGTGATTCCACGAGCCATCACTCCTCACATATCTCTAGTAACATCGCCTGCTGGCTGTAACATGTTTTCTGGCAAGTTCGCAAAAACTTTTTCCCGTGCTTCTCGGAAGAACTAGGGATGCCTCTAACCCCGACACGGAAAGAGAGTAAACTGTATCATGTTGCGAATGGTTGATGGGGATTCAGCTATGGCTGCAGGTCTTTCAAGGTAGGCTTGCTGCATCGTTTGCAACTATTGAGGACTAGGTACGAACAAAATACAGTTGGCTACTGCGATAACGGGAATAACCCCGGGGAAGTTTATGATGAAAGTAAAAGTTTCCAGTCGCTGACCAACTTGCTCAGACAGCGCTGATAACTTTCCGAAGACGGTAGAAAAATCGAAGAAGGGAAAATCAGGACTCTAAAGCAGTCAAAATAAGCGAAGGTGACTACGCCATTGCCACCATAATTTCGCATGAACGCTTCATACCTGATCCAAACCACCCAAGAATTTGGTATTTCAGCAATTCGATGCATGCAAAACAAAGGGTATTGTACAATTTAAACTGCACAGTTACAAACGTTCTGTTCAGCCCAAAGCATTGGTAATTTTTTGCAAAACCTCGACACTCTTTGAAATCGCAATCCTTTCAGTTCATCACCCAGTCAGAAACCCATAGTGCCCTGCGAACACAAACGAGTTTTCACAAAACGTCGACAACATTTGAATTCGCATCCCCTTTAGGTTCATCACTCTTTCAGAGACCGTCAATACCCTACGCATAATTACTTTTTTACATAACTGCAAAGCTAGGTGTGACCTAGAGCATAGAATACCGCACAGTGAGGCTCATATTACACGAGCAAATATATTTTGAAATCGGCCAAGTTAACATATTCACCAGTTCCTCACCAGGGCAAACGCATCTGGCGTTGGGTGAATGAAGGAACTGGTGAGTCTCTTAACTTGGCCAATTACTTTTTTATTTTACGAAGATTTTTTCGCAAAACCTCGCCACCTTACGAAAGCGCTATCTTTTTAGGTTATCTCTCATTCAGAAACCCTCAATAGCCTATGGATACTAAATCTTTCTTGTAGATAACCTCTTGCTCTAGCAAAAAATCGACACCCTATGAATTCGCGCTTCTGCTAGTTCATCACTCGTTCATAAAGGCTAACCCAGTTAAGACTTAATCTTTCATTTTACAAAACCTCTTCTTTTCACAATAGCTCGCCCTACAAAATCGCAATCCTTTAGTTAATCGCTCATTCAGAGACCCTTAATACCCTGTGAATACTTATTTAGTATGAATACTAATTTATCTTACAAAACCTCTCCTTTCTTTGTGGCGAATCCTAGACAAGATACGACATCGCAATCCTTTTAGTTCATCACTAATTCAGAAACCCTTCATACCCAGTGACTAGGTACTAAAACCTACTCTTTTATTACTCACAAAAACGTCTGCATACGAACATTCGCTCCTGCATCAGTGCGGGCACCAATACGAACAGACGAGCGCGAAACAAGTACCGGAGAGAAGAGATGGATTAGAAATTGAAGGTTCTATTCGCACACCACAACACATGCACCGATAGAAAAAACCACACGACGGACGGACGCACGGACATTGAAATGGAAAAAAAGCCAGGAAAAGCAACAGAAACAACAACAACAACAAAAACAACAACAACAACAACAAATAATTAGAATCGTGCAAAGTATAAGCTATAGATACTACATGGGCTAATGACACGGGTGGCTTTCCTGCTGGAATGCACCAGATGCAAACTTCGTCGCGCACGAGCAAGACAAGACTTTTGACTCCGTAACGGCGACCGTGCTCCCATTTAATGGGTGATTTTCCAGACGCGGACGCTGCAGTCTTGACGCCCTGTGGTGATTAGCGTGTTGTCGCTCGACCACTGCACCGACGTAACGTCAACAGAAGCCGCATGCGCACCTGAAGAGAAGAGACCAATCTTGCGGAAGTAAACATAATAATTATAATGATAATAATAACGATAATAATAATAATAATAATAAATAATGATAATAATAATAATAAATAATAATAATAATAATAATAAATAATAATAATAATAATAATAATAATAATAATAATAATAATAATAATAATAAATAATAATAATAATAATAATATTAATAATAATAATAATGATAATAATAATACAATACAGAGAATCACACATGCAACACAAGAGCAACCAATACATAACACTCAGTAAGCTTTTTCCTCGGGTGTGCCTACCCAAGAAATAGAGCGAGGAGCTATTACAGGTGCGGCCGTGGCATAAAAGTTACCAGAAAGAGAAAAAATAAAATATATACCGGCAGACGAAATCAAAGCCCAAAGCCCGCAATACAAAGCGTGTAGCCTTTGCACGTACAACATGGCCTTTTAAAAGAGCCAGATTAGCACACTGGTTAATGTTTCTAGTATCATACGTGGGTTCTACAGAAACTTGATATAGCCTTGCACATGACATTTCAGACCCAGAGTAGCACACCACTTACAGCTTCTACTACCGAACGTAGGCTCTACAAAAACCTTATAAAGCTTTGTAGCCGACATTCAGAGACAGGGTAGTTCACCATTAACAAGTTCTAGTACCGAACGCAGGTTCCACAGAAAACCCATATAAATTTGTAGCTGACATTCAGGAGAGCATTAAATCAAATGCGCCTGAACTTAAGGGAAAATTCAATAATCTGACACAAAAGTTCTGATTTTATTTTGCTGGGGGACGGGAGGGGAGTGGGAGGAGAGAGAAGAGGGCAGGCGGAGGCGATCAGGGATAAAAAAAAACTCCCCATACCTCGCAACATGCGCTCTCTCTCCTTAGTGACACAGTTCCAGGTGTAGACCACACCGTCGATCCCACACGAGGCCAGGTAACACGAGTCCGGGGTCCAAGCCAGCGTGTTCACCTTCACAGCATGGGACGCCCAGTTGGCTACCTCTTCCTGCATAAAAAGCGCAGAAAACGCCGCAATATAAAAAGCTATCATAAAAAAAAAAAATAATAACACAAAAACATCACATAACATACGATAGCATAAATACGTGTAATGCAGAGCAATATTATCAATATCACAGCATCCAAAGCTGTTCAAATGCAATGTTTGAATTTGCTTAAAATTTTTGAGAGAAGATATTCCACAACAGACGAAGTTTATTAAGAAGTATCATAGAGCTTCTCATACGATGTCTTCACTACATGTCGGGAGAGCAATATTATAGTAATATATAATGTGAATGCTATAGTACAAAAGCACAGTAGACATCATGCTTTACAATAGAGCTGATGACGAACGTCAAGCAGTGCAATACGACAGTATGTAACATAATAACACCACGCAATAAAAAAGAACCCAAACAAACGTAAAGTCAACAAAATGCATGTCGATTCGGCTCGTTCTCAGCCGCTTGGATCGAACTGACGGTGCAAAACAATACCGGATAGAAAAGCGAGGAATGCAACAAGCGCGGCGCGTACCAAGTCTTCCGTTCTCACGACTTTGACTTGCTTCTTGCCCGTGCAACAAGCGATGTTCAAGCCGTCGGGCGAGAACTTGACGTCCGTCACATTGCCGTTGGTCGGGAACGTGCCTGTCTCCTTCAAGTGGTGGCCCTCGACTTCGTAGATGTGCACCTTGGACTACGGCATAAATTGCGTACACAATATGCGTCAACTAACTAAGAAACAAGGTTTGACTGGCCAAACAGACGATCCAGAAGAAGCAACAAAGCAGGCTTGACCAAGAAGAACGTCGAGGATTAAAAAACAAAAACAAAAACAAAAACAAAAACAAAACAAGCTGTACGCAAATGAGTGCACGACGAGCAGACATGCACATAATCACACATACGCACACAGCGATGAGATTCCCATGCACACCTGCACACACACACAAACACACAAACTCACACACTCACACGCAAACAGATACTAAGACAAACACACACGCACACACACAAACGCACCCAACTTAATTACTAATCCACATCATCCCGCCGCTCAACCACGTGGTTTCTGACGGATAATGGCTTTACATCACAATGG
>QQSS02086533.1:5695-17176 GCA_003687565.2 Craspedacusta sowerbii
ATTTCAAGCATTCTAAATCCATGCAAGTGCGAGCATTCAACACATTGGCTGGATGCCTCTAACAAAGAGCTCTTCTTACTCCTTACATCACGACAACCAGATGCATTAAAATTGGCAACAGAACTTGCACAGACATGCTTGCCAAGCGCATTGGATAGCTTGATTAAAACCTTGTCAGTAATATTACGGCACCCTGACACATCAAAGTGTTTTAGGCAATGACCACCCCCACCTTTAAACAACCCCATAATTCCCAAATCTGATATAATTGTTTGTGAAGCATCAAAGTATTCCAAGTTTGGGCACTGGCACAACAGGCGGTAGAGCATACCATTGGAGATTGCTTTACTGCATTCAACAACGATTGACTTGACTGATGTACCAACTTTTGGCAATACAAATCGTGATAACCCAATCAAGATTCTAGACTCTCTTCTAGCCTGCACATCGACATCCTCATCTGTTTCATGGGAGCATGTATTTGATGCATCACTGTAGTCGTCTAGGAACATAGCCATTTCATAATTAGGGGCACAATCACAGTTACAATCGTCAGAGGATGCACTGCTGAAACGCCAGTCACCGGTACCCCACCTGGTTATGTGCAAGTGCTGCCATAATGACCTATCATAAGCCAGAGTAGACCATTTATGACTGACTTGAGCACAGCGAGAAAGATCCTTTGGTCCAAGGTAAGACAGCACTCGTACTAGCAACTCGTCAGACAATGTACTTACTCCTAAAGTAGGAGTGCTAAAATAATCCTCTGCCAATTCTGGGCTACTTGACAAGCATAGATCTTCAAGATCGTTGTGAACTTCCAACAAGCTCTCAGCACTCACAGGGCAGCTCTTATTACCACCAAATATTACATCAAAAGATGACTTGGCAGCAAGCAATTTTTCACCTAGATCTTTTAACTGATGAAGCTTTAGAACAGTATCCTTAATGTGTCTGAGTTCGTTGGCAGATACAAATTGCACCAGCAGTGGCTGCAAAACCTAAAATACAAAATAGGTAGATCAAGTAAAACAATGAACCATAAGAATTTAGAAAAGAATAACAATAGCCAATACATTGAGCATTTCTTTGGCACCCAAAATCATCCCCTGCAATCGATATTCTCTCCTGGCATAACACTGCTTACCATATTTACAGCAAAAGCTCCTTTTAGGAGAACCTAAGCAAACTGCCATCAGCCACCATTACAAACATTTCTAAAAACTCCCTGCCAATGATCCCTAGACCAAAGGATGCATTTCTGAGGCCCACATATTCAATTTAACTGGCATAAATACATGCATTCCATTTGCATATCTTTTTATTTTTGCTTGCTGACTTTTCAAAAAGTTTTTCAAGTAACCAAAAATTGAGCCATCTCGAATCCGGTTTCTGTATCCAAACCCACAGTACTTGATCTATTAGATATGATCTAACACAAATGAGATGCAATTATCATGTCAAGACAAAGCAGAGTATTGCAGAATGAACTACAATATGTCAGAACCATGACCATTGGGTAGCTACGAAAAGCAGGGGAGGGGGACCTTCAAAAATTAGGCCAGAACAGAAAAAATTCTAAATGACTTTTATAAACTTGTGTTAATTCCATTAGAGAGTAGTGAAACCTCTATCAATGAACTCCATGACTTAAACCAAGGACTCCCATCAGACGCTCAGTTAAATCGGCTAAAAAACTCTACAAAGTACTTGTGCTTTGTTGAATGTAGATTTTATTGCATAGCACAGTCATTCACAAAACTGACAGGTAGTTCAGAAACAACTCTGATCCGACTAATCCACAAAGTTTTGGTGGGCAATGCATCTACATGGTCCAAAAACGCTATACCTAAATTATATAACTTTGAAAACAGCAAACCAATATTCATTTAATGTGCATGCCACAAGGGTTCCAAGGAAGGAATATTAATTATTGCAGAGGCTACAAGCTGCATATTGCACTACATGAAATTCAGAGCAAAAAGGTAACCAGACCATTGATGCTAGCCTATAACTGCATGCATCAGGAAGTAAACCTTTATATGAACAAATTGAGCATAAATCTTTAAACTGGTGAGCAATTTAGATACAACAATTGAAATGGCTTTGAAAATGAAAGCTTTTGAAGAATAAAATACTTAATGAATGCCCTAGTCGCATCTTCACTCCTGAGCTTGTATTGACTGCACAGAAATAGTTAATGCATCATTACACTGAGACAAGAATTATGCAAGAATGATTTCTAACTCTCTAATGTTCCAATTGATTTACCTGCTCTTCTTCAACCATGTGTGGAACATATTCTTCATAGAAGTCTCCAACCATTCTGTTTAATCGCATACCTTGCAAATGAAGATCTGAATGAGGATCCTGCTTCAACTCTCTTTGTGTTGTCTTCACCAGCTTAAGCAACTGAGAGATGTGACTATGGGCATGCAGGTGCACAAGTAACTTTTGAAGGGCTTCACCCCTTAGCCTGCGTTTCAGAATACCCATAATATATTTGTTTTCAATCTCCTCATGCTTTTTCAGCTCCCCAAAAGCAGATAGGAGGTCTACAAGCAAATCACCAAATGACCTGCTATTGCTGAAGTCTGTAGCATTAAATTGCTCATTTACCTGCACTAGCAGGTGCTTCATGCGGTTGTGAGGAATGGTAAAGACATCAAGGTCTTCATATAGGGGAGTGCTTTCAATGCTTGTCATTCTAAGACTCCCTACTGTACAAAAGTATTATCATAAATAAATAATTCAGCCTCATAGCTGATCATAATATACTTTTTTCGATAAACATGGCCTGCATGGAAGCCTTATCTGTACACTGCATATTAAAAGCTTCGAAAACGACACACTACAAGATTTAAATCCAAAATACCCAGGCAGAACAATTTTTGTTCCCTTGGCACATCAAACCAGACGCCTCAAAAACAAAAAGCCATATTACACTGACAATTAATTGGGTTATTCAGTATATAATTACATCCCCCCAGTTTTGCACATTCTTGGCTTGAACGCCTGCCAGAGCCTGCTGGCATTTGCGAATAAATATAATAAAATAGCAGTCTGAACTGGAAGACTACCTAATATAGCAATGTTTGTCAGTTCGTATATGCTCTTTCATTTAGCATGTGAAGTCCAGTATTTAATAACAGCACACTTTTATGTCACACTAAACAAGGCTACAATCACGAAATACATTATTCAAACAAGCTCACAGCTGTCGTGCAAATTAAGATGCAAATAACCCAAAATGTCTCTCTGCATTCACAAATGCTTGTTCTCACCTGGAACTGCTGTCTTAGCGTTTAACTATGTAAGTTTTCAATTATTCTAACTGAAGGCTTCATTTTTAATGATTATATAGCTCACACGCGGTATAGGATAGGGTGAGCACAAAAACCTGAAAATCTTAACTAAAAGAGCGGCCTCCAAAAATAGCTTTTTTGCACTTTGGTATTCACACCGAACACTCGAGTCCGCGATAAACGAAGCAGCAAACGGATTATACGGAGAAACAGCTGCAAGCTTATTTACCCGGAGATTTCCATAGCGTAAATGGATATTTTATACCCAGTCGTTTGTCGCAGCCCATCCTTGAATTTCTAGGCTGTACTTGGAACAGTAAAACTATTTCGTCACGACTAGCTACAATATAAAATAAAGATATATACAATAAAACAAAATATACGCGACGCTAAGTCAAGCAGGGTGTGATAGAAAAACACATTAATGACTGCAAGATCTTATACTGACCATTTTATGCTACAGTAAAAGATGCGAGCAAAATATTCTAATAAAGAAGCTTAAGATACGGGGTACTGGACCGATCTTTACATCGCGAGCCTATCTGAAGAAAACAATTAGCGGAATTTTTAAATCTTTGGACCACAAAGAATGGCTACTTGTATCATATCCTGCTTTGGTGAGAAGGTGCCAAACCTTATGGTAAAGACATTTCTAAGAACTTGGAAATACCACTAAGGACTAGGTGCAAGGCATACAAAAAAGGATGTATGCGTTAACTGTTGCACAACAAGAAAAATACGGCCAAACAATAAAAAAACTTGGAACATCCAAAATAAGCTCGAAAGTTAAGACGTCAAAAACAGCATGACAGTATTTAACAGAAGGATAACTAGCATTCTTAAACACAGCGAAGAACCTACTGCTCACGTTTTAAATTTAGGAAAAGTCAGAAAAATAATTCGATCTCCGAAATATATAAAAATACGGCCAAACAATAAAAAAACTTGGAACATCCAAAATAAGCTCGAAAGTTAAGACGTCAAAAACAGCATGACAGTATTTAACAGAAGGATAACTAGCATTCTTAAACACAACGAAGAACCTACTGCTCACGTTTTAAATTTAGGAAAAGTCAGAAAAATAATTCGATCTCCGAAATTGTCGACGGCGAAGGTAACCTCATTAGAGATACAAAAAGTATGCTTCAGGTAGCCAGCAAGGTCTACAAGAATTTGTACAGCACGCACGAGACAGACAGAGTTTACCAAGACTGGTTGCTGTCAATGTTACGATACGTACTTGAAAATTTACGGTGCAAGCGAGTTTTGCGTCTTCACTCCATGCATAGACGGTATACCGATGGAGTTTTACTATATGTTCCGGGTACTAGGCAATTTAAGCCCTGGTAGTATCCAAATTATGGCATATCGCGCGTACACGGCAAGCCCCACAAAGGGGCCATAGATAATTTATTCGATCATTACAAACTACATCTGGAAGACAGGAAAACCACTGTCTAATTGTATTGAAACAATTGAAAAGGCCTGTAGATGAAGGTGGTCTGGCTCTAACAATAGTCAAATTTTAAGCCGTAGGCCACGACTCCACGTGCAAGTACAAATGTTAGAGGAAGACTAGAACGATTGGAGGCTTTAAGCGAAGTATTGGATAGTTACGCACTTAAAAACAATGCAACTTATGGTGCTCCATGAAAATGCCGAAGGCTTTCTCAGAGAACCATGCCATGTTAAAATTAAGATCTGAACTATGTCCAACTACTATGATGTACTTCTTGATATGACTTGCGTTATGCTAAATTGTTACATATGGCGAATACACGAAGAAAAGAAAAGCACAAAGAAACCATATAATGGCAGCAACTTATCGACCACACTGCACAGCAAAACATTATGCATACCATAACTATACATATTATACATGCATACCGCGTGGGGTACAGCAAAAAAAACAGCTGTTGCATCTTAAGAAAACCTTACCAGAACAGTAAGACCTTGTCGTCTGCTGGGAAGGTCTTCACGAAGAGTGTCTCCTGGTAAAAGTTTCAAGATCGTTGGAGCATCGACCAGTCGTCCGAGCCTCCCTTTGATGGCACACAACGAGCTCTTTGGTTCCTTGTGAGGCTTGACCAACATCCGACGACTGGCCTCATTTACTGTTGCCAACGATCGATGGACAGCGCATCCGGAGAAAATCCGGGCTCTTCACCAACCAACCAACGAACAAGCCATGGGTAGGCATCGGACTTGAACTCGCATGGGAGTATTCCTCGACGCAGCAACTTGATTCGGAGTCGTCTCTACCATGCCCCTGCGCGGTTGCTAGAAGTAAGGATCACTAAATTACATTGAAGTCAAGGGCGGTCCTCTGCAATGCATTGGCCCCTCACAAAAATAACTAATGCTGCAGCATGCGGTGTTCTAAGAATTTCTTGTTGGGTAGGAAATACTGTCTAGGCTTGATTCCTGATAGATGCAAGACTAAACCACAGTAGTATTAGTCTTGGTCACGCAGACTAAGATAGATGAGCATATTTGCATTGCTGCACCGTTTCATCTCTTCACCAAAATCTTGCATCGTTGAATCTTTGAATCCAAGTCAACGTGCAAGTTGATGCCACTTACATACTTCTTATAGTACTCAATTAAAGCAACGCGCAAGTTACTTGTAGATTATGCACGCTCAGCTCTAATTTCTGGAGATACAAATAGAGAAGTAACTAAAGTCACGGCTTCCTCAAGTAAAAATAGAGTTCAATAAAGAGAGCACACTAATAATGACACAAAACAACGCAAATAGAAATGGGAACCCAAGATAAACTACAGGATAATCATCCAGATAGAACTTGGAATGCCCCTCGGAAGTGCACCTACAAACGGTGGCTAGGAGAGCACTAAGTTTTTTCTTTGCAATCCCGACTACTGACTTTAGAAAATTCACAATGCTCATTTGGGAGTGGGATAGACCCTTTTATACCGGCAACGAACTAAGAGTTTAAGAAGGATGTCATGGACTGCAGTGTCATGGATCCATGATGCCAACTTTGACTGATATTGGTACTAGGTGGTTGTATGTGTATAATATTGCCTTATTTGGTGTAGTTGATTTCCCTTCTTGCGTTTGCCCTGCAGCCTTGTTTCTTCACCCGCGTGGCTATATTGGTTGTTGAATCTAATCGTCGTATTTTTAAGTAGTTAGCAGAGTGAAAACTGAGTATTTTAGTATCAGCGTTACGATAATATCTTCTTAATTATATCTTGACTCTGCTATAAAAGGAAAAAATTGTAAACTTGTGAAAAGAGTTTTGAGAGAACACAACGCAACGCACAATTCATTCGTCTCTCATCGCAACATTTCTGGTACCGTGACCAGAGAAAGAATGGATGCGGTACTTATCACACCGTTTCACAATTGGACGCACCACAAGCAATCCGCCTGTCAGCGCATGCTCCAAGTCTAGGAAACAATTTGCAAGATGCTCGCCAGCAAGGGCAACATTAATACAATGGCAGTTCAACGGGAATGACGCTGAATAATATGAAGTATTGGAGGAGACTGAGCCTATTATTATGAAAATGAAATCCGTTGTCAAGACACTGGAGGAAATGCGCACGACATGCAAGGACGCAATTTGCGAACTAGCTGCATCCGACCACCGCGATTCTATGCAGTCAAAATCAACGATTCGCGCAATTCAGCGTCACTCAACGGCGACGCTAAGGATTCTGCAAGTCAGCTTGTTGCCGAGTTTGTCGGTCATCGCGACTTACCTAGCGAAGATGGTTCGCTACTGGCTACGTACAATCTCCACGATTCCGCGCAGGCAACAAGTATTTTGTGCTCTTCAGAGTCATCTAAAGACGGTAAGCAACATTAGGCAAAGCAGCTTGCCGCAGAGTATGCCATTCACTGCATTGCATCTAGCATGGTTAGTTCACTGCAACCTGATGTTCCACCGCCGATGTTGGAAGACCGCACTCCACTATCACTGTCGTTCTCTTCTGCGCATGTGAAACCGCCATCGCCAAGCAGTGCTGAAGAAAGTTACAATGGAGAAGAAGAGCTTATATACACACATCTCATGTTCCCCGCTTTTACATTTGCTATTAGAAAGCTACCACTTTCAAGGGGTACGAAACTTGTTGCTGATGTTGTCTAAATGTTATCTTTTTCTGCCGCCGGGAGTGTCATGGATTGCAGTGCCATGGATCAATGATGCAACTTTGACTGATATTGGTGCTAGGTGGTTGGATGTGTATAATATTGCCTTATTTGGTGTAGTTGATTTCCCTTCTTGCGTTTGCCCTGCAGCCTTGTTTCTTCACCCGCGTGGCTATATTGGTTGTTGAATCTAATCGTCGTATTTTTAAGTAGTTAGCAGAGTGAAAACTGAGTATTTTAGTATCAGCGTTACGATAATATCTTCTTAATTATATCTTGACTCTGCTATAAAAGGGGAAAATTGTAAACTTGTGAAATAAGTTTTGAGAGAACACAACGCAACGCACAATTCATTCGTCTCTCGTCGCAACAAAGGAGCTTAAGTAGGGGGCTGAAAGTACAGGGATCGACATTCACTGGTTTATGCAAAGAACTCTATCACGACTTGTTTGTTGACTTCGAAGACAGCTTCCTGCATAGGGTCTGTCGTTATATTTGTTTACGCTCCCGCGCATGTTGGGATCCTGCAATTTAATAATATAACCCAACTCTCCTAATGACGTATAATTATGTGCGGTCTGTTCCAGGCGCCAAGCGAAGTGCATAATCGGTACGGATCAGGAGATGAAAGTGAGATTGTGATAATTGTAAGGGGTCACCATAGAGTTATTACATAAGAAAAATATCACTATGGGGTATAAAATTAGCCTTCCATACACCCCATCCTAGCCATAGCCATCTCCTAATTGACTGGCTATTCTTTGAAGGCAGCCTCTACGTTAAGCCCGCCAAAATCCAATTGTTTTTGGTCCCGCATTTAAATTATTCCTTGTTCAAGCCGCCACCAAACTTTGGTTGTCTCTCTCGTAATTGAGCTATCTTGGTGTGACTACGTTGGAGCTGATTTCTCGCAAGTATAATCCAGGTGAGAGTACAACTTCATATTATTAATGACCTTTTCCACGCTTGGGGCATACTGCTACAGATTCACATTGCATATACGAGGCATGCAAACATAAACACACAAGCACACACACGCACACACATGCACAACAAATCATACTAAACTTCAGGATAACCTCTCTACCAGATTAATCGGATCCCCTCACACAATCCAGCTGCCAATTTCAATATTTTATTGTGGTAACATTTGTTGCAGTTGTGGCTTTCTTTTTTATTCTCGGTCTACCTGTGTTCTTGATGCGAGAAACGTTGTTGTGGTCGTTGCTGTTGTTGTTGTTGTTGTTGTTGTTGCTGCTGCTTCTGCTGTGGTGAAACGATTGGTATCTTTGCGGTGACAGAATATCTTGAGTTCGTCGCCGCTTGAATTCTAACCCGTTAGAATATCTTGAGTTCGTCGCCGAAATCACCTTCGTACGCGTAAAACGCGATAACTTAGCCTTAAAACTTATTTGACAAGTTTTGAATTGCAAGCAATGCTCAATGCTCTAGAACACTGCTGGTGACAAGTAAGGCTGCGCGCACCAGTTGACATCAAACTCTCTACAAGATGGGTGTAAATCCGCCGTTTAGCTCTCAGCGACTGCTGCAGTGCGATTGGTCTCATATGGCGTCATCCCGCTACAGTTACGGTACAAAAAACAACAGTGCCTTATTGCGATAAGCTTTCTTGTATTTTATCATTATTATTATTTTAATGTTTTGCCTACTCAAACTGCAACCTATTCGTAAACTCAAGCCCCAAACCTAATCCTTACCCTAACCCTAGACCTAACCCTGAACCTAACCTTAACCCGACCAAGGTCAAGGAATCCTCCTCAGGGATGTAGACAATTTAAGCGTGTTTATCCAAACGGAGTGATTTAAGCACGCCTAGCAGGCAGCCACTACATTCGACTTGACAGCGCCGCGAGACTGGGACCGAATATGGAGTTCAGGTTAACAGACTCTTTAGTTAAGCAGTCACTGATGTAGTGAGAGTTCTTTTGCGTGGTGTAAAGGCACCGAATTCGCTGGAAAGCAGTGCAGAATGCCACGTCTTGTGCAGCGTCCTCTTCTGCAACTTGTTCTGTGTTTACATCCAAGGTATGATCGGCAAATTGGCAATTGACGCTCAGAACATCTGTCGACCCCGCTGCAACGGTGAGTCTGTTTACATCAAGATTTTTATGACAACTGATACACAAAGCATTCACAAAAAAAATTCTGTATATGTTAATATAGGCGTAACGATATAAAGAAGACACGTGTGCACTTCAAATAAATGTGAGACGAGTGGCAAAGGAAGGGCTGGCAAGCTACCCACCTGAGCCCTGCTCACCCACATCATTAAAAAATAGTCGCGCAGTTATATATAACCGACAAGAACGCATGCCTTATGTGCCTAATGCAAGAGAGTAAAACTGAGAGCAGGAATCGAGTGATCCGCCCATTTTTTTTCCCGCATGGTCAACTATCACCGTAAGCCGAGGCCCGACTTCTCAAAAACGACCAGACTTTTCAAGGAAGCTAATATACCGTAAAGCTACCATTTACCCCTCAATCTGCGATTGATCATGCCGACGTACCGTGAAGGCAAATATGGCTGCGGCTGCACGCCAAGATACCTAGATAAATTGCCTTTGAATAAAACTTTCTTATTTCATAGAAAATTTTAATTGCTTGAGAATTTCTCGATCTTATTAGGGAAAGAGTTAGTCTTAGGGTTAGGGTAAGGATTAGTATTATGGTTAGAGATTTGATTTGGGTTACAGTCAAATTTACCCAAAAAATATATATATGTGAGCAAATGACATGCGAGCAAAAGCTTCGCCATCACTAACGACATCAGACCAGTCGCTTTCTTGTAAGCGTAACTGCCCGAGTTACGTCACATCAGACCAATCGCAAATTCAGGAGCAAATGGTAGATTTATACCCTCCTAATGGTGGCATTCAGAATCTTATTTACCAAAGCCCCACATGAAGAAACAAATCAATATATCCTTGAAAAAACATTTACCAACAAACGGTTCAACGCAACATACCACGTCAAGATTGAGAAAGAAAACCTTCGTAATCTACTCCTGCTCGCTGCAAAAAATAACTCTTTATTCTCGTTGGCCAATTATATGAACAATGCGATGGTGTTGCAGTGGGATCACCCCTTGGCCCACTGATGGCTAATGCCTTATTGAGATCCGTAGAAGCAAGGCTGCTCGCCGAAAAGCGTCTTCCTTCCTTTTACTGGCGTTATGTGGATGATACATTAACCATCATGCCTAGCATCGACGAAGCCAATAAGTTTTGCGCAGTCCTCCAAAACTACCATAAATCTTTGAGAGCGACCAAGGAAATAGCACAAAGGATCGCTTTTCCTTTTTGTGGTATAACCGTCTCCATTGAAAATGGTCGCTTAGGTTACAGTACCCACCATAGGCCTACAGACAATAGGCTTTTGCTCCACTTTTACAGCTTCGTCAACGTGAAATACAAGAAATGCTTAGTTAAAAAATGCTGCATCGAACATACGATTACAGCTCGGACTGGCACAGAATCTTAAAGGAAATTGACCACCTATGGGACGTTTTTTCTGTACTGCAATATCCTCGGGCTTTTTTTGATTTCGGTCTTAAAAGAGTTCTTGAAAACAACGTGTTCCAAGGATTTTGCGGGTGAAGAGGTTTGTTTATACTTTACAAGGGTTCAAAGCAGTCAATCTTTATAAAGCATCGATTTAGTTACCTCACGGCTAAAGTCGGAATCAAAATCCACCGACATTTGTAAGCAGAAAGCTTTCGTCATGCCTTTCCTTCAGAGAACTAAAGCCTGACATTGTGAACGGACAGTGCGTTGTGTATTATTTTCAATGTGACCATTGTGACGCTGGTAATGTGGGGATGACCACCCAACACCTACATCAACGTATTTAACGTCACATGTCAGCTGATAGCTCGAGCTCTAGACATCTGAGAGCCGCCTACATGCTCGAATCGAAGACACCCCATCTTGAAAAGTGCATTCGAATCCTCAAGAAGTGTAATTCGAAGTTCGATTGCCTTATCAACGAAATGCTGTTTATACAGAAGATGCGACCATCACTGAACGTTCAATCGGA
>QQSS02086644.1:0-43086 GCA_003687565.2 Craspedacusta sowerbii
ATATATAATAGAATTATATATTATTATTGTTTATTATAAAATAATACCTAATTATTATTAATTATTATTTTTAAAAAATTTGGCAAATTTATCATCACAATGCTAAATCGTAAGGCGGTTCAGTCCTTAATTTAGCACTATGACTTTGGCGTATTCAAGCGTCGTTCTTCCTATCAATGGCATGGCGCAAGCACCGGTGTGCAAGCGAGATCAAAAGAAATTGCCTTCTTTGTTTATTTTTGTTTCAGTGTTTACCTGCCCAATTATATTGATTCAATAATACATAAACATAGTACAGACAAAAGGACAGTTCCGCTGTGCGAAAATCCATTTTAAGTTGTTAATTGGTACGAACTTAATTAGTCTTCGTGATGTAATTATTAATCTTCATAACAAATAAAAATAAGTAAATGACATATATATATATACATATATATATACCTTCAACAGAATAACACAAATGGTCTTTGCCACAGTTGATAGACTTACTTTAACAGCTGATGTCGAACCAGACCCAATCCGAACAGGGGGAATATCAGCATGGCCATTCACCAGCAAACTAGAAGAAGTAGCAGTGGCTGCCATGCTATCTGTCCAGGTCTAGCACATGAAAGACAATAGACAATTTTAAGAAAAAAATTGCATTAGCATTATATGCCCAGGTATGCCCAATGACTTTAATTACCCGCAGAACATAGATGCCCATAGAACTTTCTCATAAATCAAGCAGACTCAGCTCAAAATATATGTTAGACAAAACTTAAAAGCAGCTTCCCGGCACCTTAAATGTGTAGAAACAAGGTACCCACGTAGAGAGCAGTCAAGCCTCATAAACACTATTTGTAACCTTGCAGAACAAGCAGATACCTTGAGTTCTCCTACAATATTCTCTCTTTGGTGATTATTCAAATCCTTGACACACTTTTCTTTGTTGTCAACTTCTAAGAGCTTGCTGTGACAGAAAATGCATAGAACTTCAAGAAGCTTACAAGGATGGATCTTACTTCAAATACATTACTATCAAAGTTTTAGATTGAAATTACAATAAAAAACAAGATTAAAAGCAATTAGGTAAGCTGTTTAAAGAATGCAGCATTACAGATGCCATCAGACACAGCCACTGCTCTAACCTTTCAGGACAGACTCCATGTAATTGCTTTTCAGTGAAACTGATGAGGTCGGGATATGTCCCTTCTTCACCTGACCTATCACAATAACAACGAACATGCTTAAGACATGATAATCCCAAAAGCATAAATCATCATACACGATAGAGGCAACTTCCGAGATTCTTTTTAGAGCAGTTGCTCTGGTCTAGCATAAGATGCTGATTATTTTTCCCAGGAATGACTCTTTGAACTACATTACGCCTGCATTATATTAGATGAATTGTTAGCGCTCAAGAAATGTTTTATCCTAGCTTTTTAATGTTGCGCATGGTTTCTGCCTTATCATGCCGTGAAAGTTTTCTTGTCCAATTATAGAAAAAAGAACACAGGTATGATGCAAACAGAAAACCAAGCCGGGTCCAAAAAGTCCTAGTTCAAAGTCCAGTCCAAAAGTCATACAGTCTAGTCCTGTATAGAAGGTTCCCCATAATTGCAATGCAGACACTCACAACATCCTGTACATTTGTCACTATGAAACTCCTAAAAAGGCAAAATTATCAAAAAATAACAGGATATTTTTGCTAACCTTAAAGTATAATAAGAATTATTTGATATGAATGCTAGAATAGATACCTATTATAGAGTTGCTTTACATAAACTTTTGCAACGATGGCCACTGAAATTTCTAGTCCTATTGTTATGTTCACAACTAACTTCCGTAGATCTTAAACCACGAGCTTACCTAAGTATTCTCAGAATTTTTTCCAGTTTAATAACATCTGTACAGCTTCCAATAAACCTATAGTCTAGTTCCTCAATAGGAATGGTTGGATCACTTCGGCAAAACCCAAAGCCATGCATTGCTAACCTAAATTTCAATAAGCATGACATGAAATCCCATCAACGACAAGATCATATTTAAAAGCCTAAAACTTGCAAGTATCCAAAATATTAAATTAAAGCCTGGTCATAAAAATCAAATAAAGGTTGTAGGTAGCAACTACTTGGACTTTGTTTTCTCTTGCTGAAAGGCGTGCTTCTCTATACCATACAAAACAAATAATCTTGCTAAGAAAACTATGCAGTGGCTGAATGATCCCAATGATCAATGATCCCACTCTCTGTCCATAATAACCAAAAACTGACACTGCCATCTGCAATACAAATTAACTATGATTGTTTACACACACACACTTCACAAAAACACTTAATCCATTTCACAACTTGAGAATGCATCTAAAAATCACAAGCCCAAATTAATCACAACACAGTTGGGTCCATTTTGCAACAACTTACCAGCTCATTCGCATAACTGATAAACATTGTAGAACAACCTCAGCATCAACTCCAAAAAATGAATTGAATTTAAAAAAAAAATGAATACATGAATTTGCAATCATTGCTCATACATTTGAGCTCATAGGTCAAAGTAAACCTGTTTATGATCATCAGCAATTAGTACTCGTGCATGGCTAAACTTGAGCCTTCAACCTTGCTGACATCATAAGCGGACATTGTTAAGTATCCAAGCATTTCTGAAGGATGAGTCTCCTCAAACATAACTTGACATAGATTGCCACTAGCCTGGATGGAGAGATTATTTTCTGTGTTGGTGTTGAGAAGCAAAAAGTAAGCCATGCACAAGTGAAGAAACAGCTGCGTTAAAAATTGTTGGCCAAGGCAAGTGTCCATTTAAGCAGACTAACCAAATAACATTCAACACTAACTTTGACTGGTCAGTGTCGAATTAGGAAAGACTAGCGATGTTATAGGTAACGATAATCACGACGAGAGTGACAATTAAGATGATGAGTCAAGTATTTTCTCTTGCAAGGACAAGCATCCTGCCGATTTTCTTGAGAAAGCAACCAGACTAATGGGAACACTGCAGTACACACATTAGCAAGCAGCGGTATTAGATACTTAGAAACTTCGAAACTTAGACATAAAGCAAATCAGTATAAAGGCAAGGGGAGGCAATACCCACAAGACAATGGCTACCTTTGAGATGTAACTACTCTGTAACCACAGGAACTAAAATCGTTTGAAAAGCAGCTAAATCAAATTTCTAACAGTCTAATGATTGCAAGAGCGGCGATGAACTGTGAGATGATTATAAATTACCATGTCCTGGTAACAGATCACTTGCTAACAGACAAGAAGCAGCAGCGTTACAATTGCATGTATACTTGTGTACTCATTTTATACATTACGGACACAACAACATGACCTAATGTTCTTGTGCTAGCACTTGCGTGACACAAGCAAGCCACCCACAAAAGAGAGGCAACCTACAAAGACCCAGAAAAGAGTTTGAGACGGGGAGTGACTTCTATAATGAGAACCCAAAAAATATATAAACGGATGTTGCATCAACAGTCCATGCCATCAGCAGCTTTGTCCACAAGTTCTCGGATAGCTTTAGCACGAAGCGCAGCTGTTAGGATGCAAGATTGAAGGGCATCTTCTCTACGAGAAATTCCACCTGGTTTGTACACAGAGCACAGTTTATCATCATTCCCTATTACAACAGTCAGAGTTCCCTTTGACAGATCTTCTTCCTCGTGTGTCGGATCAGCTAAAGTGGATAACTCATCAAATAAAGAAAATGTTACCGACACTGGCTTGCTGTATATATTTAATCTCCTGTTTTCTGTTTTAGAAACATGAACTTTTTCTGTGGCTGGGTCAATCACAACGACAGGAAGAATTGTATTCTGCAAAGCAGCTAGCACAGCAATCAGAAGTGCATCAGTCAAATTCCCATCATGACTGGCACAAAAGATATCGATGTAAAGAACCCAGGCAACCTTGCTTTCAAAAATGCAAAGCTCCTCCAAGGAAAGCATATCTGAATTTCTAATAGTGTCAAACACGAACTGGCTTAAAACTTGAGCTTTGTCACTAGGAGGACCAGGCCGGAACTCAGAGGAACATATTGGTGAAATCTCCACATTTGGAACTACCCATCCCTTTGAAGGATTCAGCGGTGAAGGTGCACACAGTTCAGCTTTAATACCACAAACTACCATAGTGCTACCAAGTTTGATCAGGGATGAACCCTCTGCTGTCGATATAGATCCAGAATTTATGAGCACTTTACGAAATTCATGAAGGGAGCGCCCATCTGGTCTCAGGCCTTGAAGCAGATATTGCTGAAAGAAACCTCGAGGATGAGCAGCCTTGAAGTCCTCGGCCATTGTAAATTCCTACACAAAAATAAAATTTATTTTTATAAAGCATATGCTTTCCTTACAATTACTTGGAATCCAAGTCTAATAATATAAAACTGCATGAATGTAAAGAAATACACACGAGGATATCATATAAGCACATGGTATATTTCAAGCTAGGATATCATGGCATATAAGCATACAATATATATATATATAGTATATTATATATATACAGTATAGTACACAATGGTACATATTATATGGTATACAAGAAGAATGCACAAGCTAGGCTTGCAGATGGAGTTTTCTAATAAAAAAAGGACAAGAGTCCGTCATATGCTGCTTATCTTGCTCATATGCTTATCAACAACAGAGGCCACAACACATTTTTATTTTCATCGGATTATCCACAAATTTGGCAGAATTAACTTCAAAATACCTGTCACGGACAACGCACCTAAATTAATAACTGAATACAAAGATCGCCAATTAACACACACAACATAAAATTCCAATAACCACAAGATCATATCTGAAGGCCTAAAATGATGAGAATCCTAAAAATTTAAATCAACATTGAGTGATGGGAATCAAACTTCGTGACAAATTGGTATGCAGCCAATTATATACTATTTGCACTTCATTTTCTCTTGTTACTGATGCCCTCCTTTCATCACACACAGAGGAAAATATCCTCTTAAGATAACTATGCGGCGGGCAAATGATCCAGTTCTTTGTCCTTAGCTAACATACATTACCACTGCTAGTGGACTCAACAAGGATTGCCCTCAACCTAACTTTCCTAACATACTCAAAGCATTTCAAAAATTGAGAATGCATACACGTAACTTTCTCAAAGCTCGCATGCATTAGAAAGCCGTTACGTCACTTGTACTCCTAAACATGATAGAACATTATCAGCATCAACTTGAAAAAGTAAACTACATATTTAATTAAGTTGAACTCTGACATCAAATGCCTCACCAAACCCGGTTTTATTTAATTTAGTCTACAAGGATACCCCGACCATAAACGGGAAAAAGCAGCACAAATAGAGATTGGTATGCAGCCAATTATATACTATTTGCACTTCATTTTCTCTTGTTACTGATGCCCTCCTTTCATCACACACAGAGGAAAATATCCTCTTAAGATAACTATGCGGCGGGCAAATGATCCAGTTCTTTGTCCTTAGCTAACATACATTACCACTGCTAGTGGACTCAACAAGGATTGCCCTCAACCTAACTTTCCTAACATACTCAAAGCATTTCAAAAATTGAGAATGCATACACGTAACTTTCTCAAAGCTCGCATGCATTAGAAAGCCGTTACGTCACTTGTACTCCTAAACATGATAGAACATTATCAGCATCAACTTGAAAAAGTAAACTACATATTTAATTAAGTTGAACTCTGACATCAAATGCCTCACCAAACCCGGTTTTATTTAATTTAGTCTACAAGGATACCCCGACCATAAACGGGAAAAAGCAGCACAAATAGAGGTAGAAGCTTCTTGAATAATTTTACGGCGGTTTCCGAGGAAGGGCTAGGAACAGAAGTCAAGGACGTCAACCCCTATCGGAGTTTCCTGATATTAAGAACGAAATGGCTCTTATGCAAGTTCCCGCATGGATTAAAAAACGGGTTATCGAATTTAAAAAACGGGAAATCTGCACCACCGATTGACTGCGGTGGTCATCGCCGGCTGGGCTTAGGCGGTCGGGAAAATGAGGCCAGTTGAGGCTAGCACTGGCAGATTTCATGCATTGCATGACTTGTGTGTTTGGTGGAATTAACCATGCTACCTGGTAAGCATGCTAGAGCTTTCGCGTCGATAGAGGGCCTTAGAAGTATTCTCGGCCAGTCATGATTGGGCAGGGTTAAGGCAGGGGAAGACAAATCTCTTTGATGAGCTTGAGCTGGTTAACCGAGTTGTGTTGTCTTAGAGGACTTGATTTTGGATGCGTGTTCGTACGTTTGAATAGTTTTAAGATTAAAGACAACTTTCTTTTAAATTTGAGGACATGCTTCTGTAATCAATTGCCATTTTCAACTAGCATAAACTAAATTACTGCACGCTATTTATTAAAAGGAGACGTAAACACGCAAAGCGTTCCAGAATGTTTCAAAAGGCGCATGACACCTTCAGCGATATCCACTGGAGAATAAAACTAGATCGAAAGCTATCAACTTGACCAAACATGCTGTACACTAAAACCGAAAAAAAAAAACGCCGCAACTTAGCAACCTCACACTTGTACTAGAAAAAGAGCAAGCGAGAAGATAAGAGAGAGAACGACAATAAAGTGAGGAAGTTAGAATCCAGATAGAGGGAGATAACGTTAAATTTTTAACTTCAGTGTTCAAGGACAGTTTAAATCACTGAATATTCGTTGCCCCTTCAACCTCCTCTGGAAGTAAGTGGCAGCGTGATCTAAAACAGAAATACATGTTTTTGAGGACGCAAGTGCCTCCAAACATGAGAGTTTTTGTCTTTACCTTGACCTGAGTTGTAAATAACCTGGAAGTTTCTCCGATCTAAGAGGCATTACAACCTGCACAATAAATTTTAATACAACTCCAGATCGAGAGCACTTAGGAAAGCAATCTTTTGTGCTTAAATAGAAAGCAGTATTAAAAAAAGTGAAAATGAGATCTTTGTCAGTGGCCTTACAATAAGTATTTATTATTCTATGACTTTTCCGGTTTGTGGCTTTGGAAAAGAAGCCCAAGTATGGGAGTTTGAAAAAGCGTATCTGACACGCATCCACATTTTTAGATTGTTGCTCTTGTGGATCCAGTTTAGCATGTAAACATGATTTAATGCATCGGCTTACAAGGAATTCTGGAAACTGGTTCTTAATGAGAATGTTAGCAATTTTCGTTATTTCTAATTGAATTTCGGGCCGTGAACTGCTTATTTTGAATACACGGTCAAGGCATAGGTCAGGTAAGAAAAGCGACAAGTGCAAACACCAAAATGATATTAAAAGATCGTGGAGCATCATGAAAGAAATAATAGGAAATACAAAAGGCAAGAGCAGATTCCCACCACCCTATGTAACTATGCAGGGCAAAGATATCCACTACCAAACTGAAATGGCTCAGGCATTCAATAAGCACTTCACTACCTTTGGTCAAAACCTGGCTAACGCTATCCCCTCTAGTCACCATAGCTTTAAAAAATTCATAACATCGACTCCAGGGATGTTTACAATTGGTGAAATAACAGCAAAAGATATTAAAAATGCATTTAATTCCCTTAAACCCCATAAGTCCTCTGGTTATGATGATTTCAACATTGATGTAATTAAAGCTGTCTCTGATGAGTTAATAGTCCCTTTAAGTATTATTTTCAGTAAATGAGTTGAGCAGGGCATGTTCCCAAATGCAATGAAAATAATTTAAGTCATCCTCGTTCACAAAGCGGATGAACAACATGATTTGAATAATTATCGGCCTATATCTATTTTGCCAGCATTCTCTAAAATTTTTGAGAAGGTTATACACACGAAACTGTCAATGTATTTGGAAAAGCAGCAATTGGTGTACATTAGGCAGTTTGGTTTTAGGAGAAATTGCTCTACTGAATTTGGCTTAGTTGAGCTAGTGGAGAGTGTTTCACAGGCAATTGAGCGTAGACAGTACACTGTGGGAATATTCCTAGACATAGCAAAGGCTTTTGACACAGTCAACAATAAAATTTTACTAGACAAGCTGCAAATATATGGCATTAATGACAACTCTATCAAAAGGTTTTCAAGTTACCTGTGTGATAGAATGCAGTATGTGCATTTAATGAATGTGAATTCTGGGCTGTTGCCTGTGACATGTGGAGTCTCACGAGGTTCAATGCTTGGCCCACTGTTGTTTCTGATATATGTAAATGACTTGGTCAACTCAGTACCCTGCCTGCAGGTAGTTATGTTTGCTGACGATACCGATGTTTTTTATTCTCATGAGAATATTTATACCCTGTTCTCAGTAGTGAATGAGCAGCTGAAACTAATATCAGCTTGGTTCCAAGCAAACCGCTTGTCCCTGAACGTAAAAAAAAAAACAAGATATATGGGTTTTGGAAGTGAGAGAGACACAGACGTCGTACCAATCTTATTAGGAAACCTGATATTAGACGGAATTTGCATAAAGCGTGCATATTATACAAAGTTTCTTGGTATCACCTTGGACGAAAACCTGACTTGGACAAATCACATATATGAAGTGACGACAAAGAACATTGGGGTCATTAGTAAAGCTAGAAAGTATTTGGACTCTGATGCTTTAAGATCATTATACTTTGCATTTATTTATCCTCATATTTCTTATGGCAACATAGCTTGGGGCAGCGCATATAAAAGCAGGCTTACAAAAATACATAGGCTACAAAAGCGCATAGTGAGAATTGTGTCACACGCTGAGAGGACATCGAACTCATGGCCTCTGATGGTACACCATGGAGTACTTAACGTTTACAAAATAAATGTTTTACAAACTATGGTTTTCCTTTACAAACACCAGCACCACTTATTACCCGAAGTGTTTACACATTACTTTTAACGTGTACAACATCGGTATAATAGTCACCTGATGAAATGCGGCTACAGAGAAAAGCTCTTTTTTGGTAAAAGCAAACACAGCATTGTCTGCCGCGGGCCGTATGTATGGAATCGCTTAAATTGTGCAATTGCTAAGGTAAGCCCAACCCTTAGTGACTTTAAACACGAAATGATCAAGTTTCTCCGACACTTGCCACCCAGTGAATTCGTTTGGTAAGGAAGCAGTGTACCTGTTAACATCTAGTTGACCCGGCCTCAAAATTTGACTGAAAATATGCTTAAAACATCCTAGTGAAACCATAGAATACAGTACATCAAGGTACTTAACCCTACAGCCAACCTGAGGTTACGGTTCGTTAGTAAGGCTTGGCATTGGACGCCATAATAGCGAACGCGCTTCGGCTTATACGTCCATATAGTGGACGATTCTTGTCCCGTAATGGCGCTCCATGAAAAGGCCCATAGCCTTCTCGGAGAACCATGCTGTGAATTCAATAAAGATTAGCTGAACTGGTTCAAAACTTCTTGTGGAAGGGTGTATGTATTTTATGGTGGCATATTTTTATGATGTGGCGAATACACTTCTTCTACTTCTACTTCTACTTCAAACGCCCAAATTAATTGCCACCACAAGGGGAACACATAGAGTCTCAGTTCACCTTCTTCCTTAATGCCTGCCAGTGAATTCATGTCATGCAACTTTAAGCATTGTGCCCACACTTCCTGCTTGTAACTTGATCAGCTGTATCCGAACTCTACTCTAAAAAATAGAATTGCTTAGAATGTTAAAGTAAAACCAGTGACCGCCTAAGCAAGTTAATCATAGTTTCCTGATTGACTATTTCATACATGCTTACTTACGTAAGCAGTAAACAAGCTAAGCAGAGATGCCATTCATAATATTCAGGAATATTCTCTCAAAGGACCGCTCTTGGTTGGACTAGTTGGCTACTTAAATTGAGAAAAAATTACTTACAGTCTGCCTCTTATTCTATCACCGGTTTTCTTGTACTATATATACCATATGTAGGGCTAAGCCATAGCGTTATTATAAGGTTAATACAATTACGGAAAGTCTCCGAAGGAATGAAAAGAATTGTTCTCAACCAATCATTGCAGAATTCGCGTCTTTTAATTCCGCAATTTTCCATTTGGGAACCCGCATGGGAGCCACTGCTTTTAAAGAAACGGGATGGTTGGTTGGTTGGTGAAGAGCCAGGGGTTTCCCCGGACGCGCAGTCCATCGATCGTCGGTGACAGCAAATGAGGCCAGTCGTCGGATGTTGAGCCTCTCAAGGAGCTAAAGAGCTCTTGACTTGCCCTCAAAGGCAGGTTCGGACGACTGGTCGATGCTCCAACGATCTTGAAACTGACATCGCACTTTCTCTCCTGTTACCAGGAGACACTCTTCTTGAAAACCTTCCCAGCAGACAAAGTCGTACTGTTTTAGGTCTTCTTAGGAGATTCGCTAAACAATTCTTGCCTGCCACGCCAATGCATATACACAACACACAAAGAATGCACATGCTTCTCTTCCTATATCCTTGCTTTATGTTGAAACCTATTTGGTTCCGAAAATTTCATTTTAATTTGTTAATCCGTAGGTGTTTCTTTTGGCTATTCCTCACAACGGAAAAAATTTTTTTTCTACCGGTCAATCTTGTGTGAAGTTCTAAGCACATTTTTAATCCTTCAACAGTTTAATGGCAACTTGGAGTGTCACAAAAGTGACTAACTGCTATTCAAACACAAACGTCGCGTAAAAAGTTACAAGCATCTTAGTATATAGCACTGTTCGACGGGGTGTGCTTTGCTTAGATCAATTTTTTTCACTGACAAAGCGAGCAAGATTAAATGCTCTTTTGCTTTTGGTTCACTTGTTCCGGTTTGTAGGATTTGTTCCACTTATGCATTAGCATAGCAAATAATTGAGTAAGGCCGGCACTCCGTTCACCATCATGGCGCTGGTTCTTGTTTTTCGTTCCTTTTCTTTTTAACACTCTAACACATTAATAATTCAATCAGGCAAGGTTCAATTGATCAAATCTTGGAGCTTATGCCTATCATGCCGCTTAAACTAGAAGAAGGAAAGATTTCTCAATCAGACTGATTTTTACCCGTATCTAGGTGCTGGATGTCATTTAACTTCCGGCAAAATCGGTATTCGCTTTTTCAAGGTTATCGCGAACTTTTCACCGTGACAAATACAACATCCTGGAAATTACAGATAATACTTTCATGGCCATTATAAGAATGAATGAGTGACTAAGGTAGCCACTACTAGAATAGGCTATCCTAATGAGTGGCTTTCCTTAAAATACCAAACCACAGCCATAGAGACAACCAAAGCCTATTAAACATGATAATAGCTGTGGTTATTTTGCAAATAGCAACATACAATGACAGTTTTAAAAAATTTTGTGTAACCTTATATAATTTGAAATATTTTGGGAAATCATGTTAAATATTTCCTGGAGCTGCATTTTTATGACTTAATTTGCTGTGATAAAAATATTGACTGATTGTGTCTGCATTACAAAACAGCAGTACGCTGTCACGGTATTTTGAATTTTATGTAACCTTATCTAAGCTCTAATATTTTGAGAAATCTCTTTAATATTTCTTGGACATGTACTGGTTATGGTTTGATGCGTTGTGAAAATATACATGTGATTGATTGAAGAAACTAGGAGCATCTTCCTCTACAGGCTGGTGTAAACTAACCTTACCAGACAAGATCCATTCCAGTTTCGTTCCCAATGGAACGGGGCAATCATAACTCTTCTTCACCTTCGACCAAGCAGAAATAATAAAAATAACAATCAACACCAATCAAAAGGTTGGTCAAAGGTCGCTACCATCACCTAGAGTCTCGACGGCATAATCTAAAAGGTTTAAGTGTGCCCAATACCTTCTTGCGAACTCAATACTCAGGGTTGCCAGGATATTGACAAATTTTAAGCACAAACTCTGTAATTAGCACCATATCCTTTACTACGCAATCCGTGAACATTAGTCTGCACTGATTCGACAGGGCTGGGAATCTTCAGATCTTATACAGTCATCTATGTTAAGGTATTCAAAACACACTGCCTCGGGACCTAAACTGGAGGTTAATTGCTGGGCCGTCTGGAGCTTAGCTTCCCACTTTGGTCTCAATTGTTTGCCGGCGTGCCGTTATACAAGCTGATGAGACAATTGCGTCCAGAACTACAAGCTGAAGCTTTATTTCTGCAAAATTTTTCTACATGTCCTCTCACGTGTCTATGCCCCACTTAATGACATAACACTATCAATGTAAGAACGACAATTTTCTGATATATTTGATCTTCATCAACTCTGCAGCAACTTTAAGTCATCATCCATGATGGATGAACCGATCGATTGCCTCATTTTGACTAGCTTTTAACCTCAGCAAATAGCGTCCTTTTTAAATTGTGATTTGTTAGTAGATTTTGATACGATGATTTATAAACTGGAATATATATATATATATATATATTACATATAGAGCCAGAGGAGAGAGAGAGAGTGAGAGAGAGAGACAGTGGGAGAGACAGTGAGTGTGAGAGAGTGAGAGAGTGAGAGTTAGAGAGAGAGAGTGAGAGCGAGTGAGAGTGAGAGAGTGTGTGTGTGTGAGAGAGAGAGACAAAGAGTGTGTGAGAGAGAGACAGAGAGTGTGTGAGAGAGTGATTGAGAGAGAGAGAGACAAGGAGAGAGAGAGAGAGAGTGAGAGAGAGAGTGAGAGTGTGAGACAGAGAGTGAGAGAGAGAGAGACAGAGAGAGAGTGAGAGAGAGAGAGAGAGAGAGAGAGACAGAGAGAGAGAGAGAGAGAGAAGACTAGCGGAGAAGACTATTTCTCTCTTCGGTCTCGTTGAATTGGCAAAGCGCTAGACCAAACAAGACTCAGAATAAACTCAGAATAAACTCAGATACTTGACATGGCACTTGCGCTGGTTCGACAAGCAGTGATAGAAAGTATTTATTCTTATCGATCACAGAGAAACCGTCGCTTTTGTGAGTAACGGAATCAAAGGAATCTCGTAAAGCTTGATAGAACCTAGCCTCGCCATTAAATTTGCCCAGCTCTAGTTTAAGCCTCCAGGAGAAGGCGGCGTACGTTCCGCCGAAATAATTGAAATTAAAAAGCTTGCAGAGCAAGGAAACGAATTATGATTATTTTCGTATAGCCTACTATAATTTTTTTCATGCATATGCATGTATCAGTCTTTAGCATTCCTTATTTCATCAACATCGGAGGTTGCGGGAAGTGCCTCGGTAGTAGGAGCCTAATTCTCAAGTTCAACCTTTTCATATGTAATCAGGAGGAAACATTGTGCCTATTAGCTAGACTAGATCGCAATGATTCCAGTCAACGGTCACGTTCTGAAGAACTCTAAATGAACTCTTCCGAAGACGGCATTATCCCACAAAATAAAATTCACCACAAAAAAAAATCAGGATATTTTAACGTTGTACCATTTTGTTAAGCTGTTCTCGCGATATCCTAGAACCACATATAGGGTTGCATCTTTTTTCTTGTAACTCGTAGATTAGGCTAGATAAAGCTATTTAAACCTCTCCAGTAGACATGAAAAGTACTGACAGAGCAGGATAGTGGAAGCTTCGCACCGATAGGAACACAGCCGAATAAGCTGTAGCCGGGTCGCTATCGCGTAGAAAGTCAAATATCTCAAGAAATAATGGTTAACATTTCTAGTAGGAAATCCCGTGATTTCAGATTTGAAGGATTGGATCATGAAAAGCGAGTAACATCAAAGACTATAGCAAACGCTGATGAAAGATAGCCTTAGCTTAGAGACATACTTGACAAACGGCAAAACTAATTCTCATTTGCTTTAAATTGTATTGTTAGCTTAGGCGTGGCGTCTACACTAGCATGAGCGGCACCCAACTCTACTTAATGCTCTGAGTCATGGGTCATCGGTTTCATGGGTAAGACTGTCTCATAGATCTGAGAAAGCCTAGAAAAATCTCATACCCAAGCCTGCGATGAGGAGAGTGCTCCCAAGTACTGAGATATTGCTTAATCTTGATAATTCTATGCATTAAACATGATAACTGGTAGGCGTGTGAAGTGATTATGCTTGTTATTTCTGCTCAAAGTACGTTCTAATACGCTATAACAGATTCCAACCACATCTATTATCTTCGATGTCCTTTGCGCTAGCATGTTTTCATGCAGAGCTTCGCTTATTGAAAGTGCCAAATGCGAGGCTGAACGTGAGAAGGTACATGTTGAGTAGTGTCCATTGGAGCACAATTCACGTTACTCTTCCAAGACGTAAGTCTAAATTTATGGAAAGATGTGATCGTTGCATCGAAGAAAGAATGTGACAGCAGCTGAGCACACTTCCTAGTTATAAATTTTAGAGTGACTATTGCTGCTTTAAGTCTCTTTATGAGGTGCACTAATTTGCAGTTTGAATTGAGAAGAAGCACTTGAATTGGTGCTCTCATTCATTCACCAGGCTTTTAAAGATCTCCAGTTGATTTAGTAGTCTGAAGTTTCCACTGCAATTTTGTAATGGATACGGAGTGCACCATGAAAGCGAATATATATATATATATATATATATATAAGGGGAGTTAATTCGCCTGCCACATGTTCAGTGAAGCAATCACAAGCACACTGTTTGAGAGCACCACTTGTACCAGGTTGGGTGCCCGTTCCTCACTATTCATTAGCGCCTACTGCACGTTCGCTGAAACTCGCAATGCCTGTAGCGGATTCCCGCACGCTAGATTAGGCGGACATTGGTGCTAGGTTGGTCACGATGACCATACAAGAATTTTGCTTAATTCTTTGGCGCAAAAATCAGATACCGAAAGCCCTAGTAGGCCTGAAACAGCGTCAAGTAGGGTGCTACCTTGGGTGACAAAAGCACTGCATTCGAGCAAGAAGTGAGTCGTGTCCTCAATGCGGTCGTATAAAATAAATCAATTGGAGTTATTAATAACAGCAACACTATGCAGATATATGTGCACACAGGGCACTAAGCACAAGCCTAAGTTGAGATAGAAACCTATGCCTATTGGATAATAGATATTGTACGCAGATTTTATGAAGAACGCACTTTAGAGAGAATGGTGAGTCTGCTTTTGCTGCGCTTGTTTGGCGAAAGATAGAGAAAAGCGAAATCCGCAACTCAAACGCCTTCACAAGGAGCTTGCTTCAAACTTCAACGTCGCTTCGCGGCTCAGGCGCATTCAGAACGACAGCTCATTATCAGCTGTCATCTTTTAGTGCTTTCGTTAGGTATACCTCTCTGCTCTAGCCAAAGTAATTTATTGCAATATTATATAAGGGTCCAACGCAGCTAATTCATACAGGTTTTAAGCAAGTTTTGATTTTAACTATTACTACATACTTTAACTAGGGCTTTTTTGGCCTTCATAAGCTGACATTACCAGTATTCTACGTGGTTAAGAATTTACTCTACAAATAGTCATGGGGAGGTTAGAATACGCTTACAATACAACAAGGTCACAGCTGGATCTAGCACTCCATACCCAGCAAGAACTGGTAAACACAAGAAAAAGTTGAGGAATATTTTGGGTGTAAAATAGTATTTTACAACATGTAAATATCGCTTTCAAGGTGACATAAACAAAGAAGCCTTTAATACTTCTTCTAACAAAAGGGTCTGAGCTGCAGCTGTAATACAGGGAAAATTTACCATAGACTAGTAGTATTTAATTGTAACACTTGAATCCAAAACATTACCTAAATCTTAAGTAGATGTAGGAAACATGTAAGAGACACATCAAGTGACTAAAAGATCAGGATTAGACTTCAGATGTTATTTTCATACCTAAAACCATCATATATACAGGCATCTCCATATATAGCTGTAATAGACAATAAAGAAACCCAGATAGACCAAGGACACCTTCTGAATCTATCGACTTAAAAAAAAAAACACTAGAGCAGCAGTGAAGAATGGATAGACGTTGAAACTTTGTCTAAGAGGTGGCTAAGAAGAATAAAGACACAAATACTTAAAAAGCAAAACATAAAACATTTCTTGTTAAAAGCTGAACCATCACAAACCAGCCAGACAACACAAACAGGAGATATATCATACACGGATTGCATGCTGGAACGTGTGGATTGTAACATAAAATATAGCAATAAATAAACAAGATGCAAGTTCAACACTATGCGGGCTTGCTTCCTTTCTTATTAATCAAGCTCTTGTGAATATGCGGAATAACACCTAAAGAAAATAAAGGAGCAGAATTTATTCCGACTGCAACAGCAGACCCCCGAGACAAGACGTATAAAACAAACTAACATCCAGTTAACATTGATTCAAAAGATAGGAACCAGAGGAATAAACAATTTTTCCTAAAACACGGCATTGATTAATAAATTTAAGGAAGGATTGTGCCGAAGCTTACCACCACCAGCAATTGTTGCTTTGATGAGAAGATCAAGCTCTTCATCACCGCGAATGGCTAGCTGCAGATGTCTTGGCGAAATACGCTTAACCTTTAAGTCCTTTGATGCATTCCCAGCTAACTCCAACACCTCGGCCGTAAGATACTCAAGAATGGCAGCACTATACACTGCTGCTGTTGCCCCAACTCTACCATTAGCTGTAGTTCTCGTTTTTAAATATCTGTGGATACGACCTACAGGAAACTTAAATCCGAAAATAAAATTAGACTTTGCAACATAGTTAATTTTGACGTTGCGCAACGTTTTAAATAAAAGCGCTCAGTTTATAAGCATTTTCGACACTTCTACAACCACCGCTTAAGCTTTAGAAGTTAAATTTATGGGCAGGCACAATCACTATCGCAGGCAGAAGGAATGTCAGTTGAAAGTGCAAGGCAACTCATGAAAGATAAACTAAATTGAATCAAAACTCACCTGCAATCCTGCCCTAGCAGATCTGGTGGTAGCTTTAGCCTTGGGCTTTCCAGAATCTTTTCCTGCTTTCCCGCCGGCCTAGAAAGGAACAATAACAATTTACATAGCAACCGTAGCAATATGAGCTTGCCCATGCGAACCCAGCACTGACTCACTAGCTTTTGTCCACACGCGTAACCACATACCATTCAGCATTTTATAAGTTCACGTACCATATTCTGAAACGAAAATCTACTTTTCGAGTGACTTGCCAAACGCGGCGCTGTTCAAATTCTTTTACGTTTGCTGGTACCCTTGCAGTCAAACTTTTTAGCAAGAAAACCCGGCCAATCAGGATCAGAAGAACATATCTCTAGCCAATCAGAAATTCGGCCGTCGCGCCGCCAACTTCCAAGTGTGGCCGTTGTGTTTTGTATAATCTACTTGAGACCTCGAACTCACGGAACTCCTTAACCGACAACATTAACGCAAATAATCGACAATCGAAATAGAAATGACTCCCAAAATTGAGACTCAAAAAATTTTGGATGAATTTTTGCGTTAAAGTTCTATCCCACTTCAAACACATCGATGTAGCTCCAATCCCCGATTCTGCAGCCCTGAGCCTGTAGTAAGAATTTCTAGCATTTAAGAGCATTAATATACTTTAAAATATTGTCTTTCTTGCAAGATAAATTTCCAAGAAAACTGTCACAATAGCAATTTTCTGCAATTCATCCTCAAATCTCGGATGAATCGTTTTAAATTTTCCACTCCATGAATGAAACCTCGAGAATACATGCAAGCCTTTCGAGTAATCAATCACTCGAGAAAGCAAAACTGTTAAGCTTCCTTGTAATTTCTGCATACCTTAAAGACACAAGCCTTCATTAAATATCAAAAGAACTTTATTCAAAGACTTCCGGGGATGTTGCCGAAAATATTTATATTTATTGAGCATGCTGGAATCTAACGTTATGGACTGATGGACTAAATTCCGCTCCATCTTCTTACCAAAGTCATGACGAAAATACGAATTTAGTTCAAGGGGCTAGTTTTTAAGCTGGTGTTTGCATAAATTCTTTTCACACATTTCGAAGATGCGATCCTGGCTTACGCCTATAACCAAATCAACGTAAGTAATCCCGTTTAAGAAGATTTCATATCACAATGCCGTCGGGTCCATAGGAAAATGATTGATAATTAGTGACTAGACAAAAACCGATTAACACATTTTAACAAACGAAATAAGAGCACATGATGAATATTAAATGGCTAGCCTTACGTACGTTTCGTCCCGGCCAAGTGAAATTTTGCAGGACATATTTCGATCAGCATTGGCCATTTTCAAATATCACCATCGTTTAAGTAAGAAGGTGTGAATACACTAATCGGTCAATAATTGACGTTACAAATTCTCACTAAGCAAACGACAAACATGTTGTTGCTACGTAAAGATGTTTATTTGGTCGGTTAAAAGTGTGCTCATAGGTTTAAGTCAAGTTAATTAGTGCCAATCTAGTTTGTAATTGCTGTGCTGTGCCAAGATTTCTTGGAAAAAATATGCATTGATATTGATGGGTGCGTCCGACATCACGGTGTGCACTCTTCTATAAAGGTCTTGTATTAAAACGATTGTTGCGCTTACAGCTCCTCCTTACGATTTGTTTGCTAGGATTTAGTTTACGAGAGTTGATTATGTTTATTGATCACCGAAACATGTTCTCAAAATGAAAGCAAGTTGTAGCTCATTTCTTATTACAAGGGGTCATTTGCAAACAAGATCCGCAGTGCTCATATTGTCGCTCGACCTCGCAGGGCTTAATCTATCCTCAATACAGATAGTGCCATCACTGGTATACGCTATGATAAAGATGGCTGCCGAGGCTGTCGGTACGAAACGGCGCTATGATGTCGACGGTGATCTTGCTGATGCCCCTGGTGCTGGTCAGATTGTCGAAGCTAAGCGACCGAACCTGGAGCTAGAAGTATTGAATGATCAGCAAAAGGCCCTTCTAACTTTGGTGGGTTATGTCTTATAAACGTGTCAAATACTGATGTTGGATAGCCCACTACACCATGTCCACCTCAATGCACAAGATGTTTGTAATATATGGTTTTTATCTGGTTTCTGCCCTTTGTTAAGTGATATTATACACTATCGTAGAGTTTATTGGCCAGGGAGACCAGAGCTATGTCAGCCTGATAGCCCGGATACATCTGCATTGCTACTCCTAATTTATTACTTTCCATCACTTATACTTGGTTTGCCATTGTTTTTGCCTTAGTCTATCCTGCTGTATATGCAGATAAGAGTATGGCATGTAAACATAGTAAAAAGTGCGCCTATCAAGCATTGCCAAAAGCCATTCTGATTGGAATTGCCATGCCAACATCAACAAACCTAATTTTAAGGTGCTGGGGCTGCAGTAAAATTGAGTTGTCAGTGTGAATTCTCTTCAGTTCAACCATGCAATAAAATGTGTAGAATCAGCAACTGATCGCAATAATATCTGGTAGTTAATGTTAACATTATTTTGCCATCATGATGAAGAGTATTGATTTTTGCTATGAATGCTATGAAAAATAAATGACGTTTAACTATGATGTAAGGTCTCATGTAAACGGTTTTCTCTCTATTTCTTAAGAATTTTACCAAAAACTTTAGTGACTACGTTACTCAAGTCGCTTTCATTGTGGTTTCAATTTTTATGCCATGCTTACAGTATCTTAGTTACGTTGACCTTCGTGAATTTCATTGGAGTTTTGTGGTACAGGTTTTCTTGTGGTACAATTTCCTCTTATGAATGTAATTAGCACCGTGTTCAAGCAAGGTAGGGCTATTGTGCAGTGTTTGTGCATGTAATTGTCAGATGTGTTAATGAAATTAATCTAGTTACACTATTCAATATTTCTGAAGTAGAATTTTTATATGTACCTGGTACATAGCAGTTTACATGATTCTTTACGTGATGTGATATTTATGAAAGTTTGTTTATTTTTGTAATTATTCATTTAATTATGAAGGATATTTATAGTGTTTCTAGTGTAAGTGGTGTTTTTCACTATGCTTTTAGCCTCGATCGTCTAATCTGCAAGCACCTATTATGCTCTTAAGTGGTCACGAGGTGAGTTTGGAGTTATTGGGAAACATTATGTTATCCTTATTAAAACGAGTTTCCTGTTGTGTATTGTTTTATATGCATGACTGGCTTTGCATGCAAAAAGGCTCGTAGGAATCTTTGCTTGTAAAGTAATTATCAAATTTTGTTAGTTTGGAAATTAAGCCACTCACGTAACTGTTATTCAATGCTACCCATAGCTAAAATATTTCTGTGTGCGTCAATTTTAGCCTGAACAACGCAAGCTTTACCTTCAAAATTATATTCTTTCTATTTTCATTACACAGAAAATGAAGCACTTACTGAACTGTTGTTCAAATTTTTATATTCTTGAGAGCCATCTGTGCCAATACTACATATTTGGTACCAGTGTTTGTTACTGTTTATAATTGCGATTTTTGGTACTTCTTGCTAAAATCATTTACTTAACAGATTAAGTTGCCTTTGTATATGGTTTTGAGGAAACTATTTGCTTGTTCTCGTGTTAATTTTACATCCATGTATATTTGATTTGAGTTCTCTACCTTGTTTTGCACCTGCAAGTTGCTTTTATTTGTTTAGGGTGAGATATTCTGTGGCCGGTTTCACCCATCAGGTGATACACTTGCCTCAGCTGGATTTGATCGTCTGATTTGTAAGTGATAACATAACTTTGTGCACCTATGTCCAAGCTAGTTTGCATGTCTGAAGCAGATTTGAGCACCTGCTCATTGTTTTGTGGCCCTGTCACATTTTTTGTCCATGTTGTTTTGAGCCCTTCTGTCCTCTTTAAATTTGAAGTGTCCGGTTATATTATGTATTCAATTTGTAAATGTAGTTTTTGCTTGTAGTAGATAAAATTTAATACCATTCTGTTTAGACCTGTGGAATGTTTATGGCGAGTGTGAAAACTTTGCTGTGCTTAAGGGTCATACCGGTGCAATATTGGATATGCATTTCACCGCTGACGGAGGGTATGCAGGGCTCTGTTGCATTTCTTGCATCGCTATGGGCAGCCATGCTAGACATGTGCTGCTGCTTGGGTATAGTTTATGCTAAGGATTGTGATGCCTGTCAGTGCTTGCCGCAGAAATATGTTGCCCTTGTTAGGCTAGTTCTTTAAGTAGCAATTTTGCTTACAGGAAATGTTGAGACCTCCGATCTTTATTTTAATATCAGAATAAAGTATGGTGCTAATATGGCCGAAGGGGTCATGTTCAAGTTTACTGAATATCTAGTTAGATGCAATGTGCATCTGATTCCTTAAAATGGGACCTGTGCCAAGGGCCTTGGCCAACATGTCTATGAGGGCTTGTGCATGAGTTAAGGTCTTCATACAAGTAGTCTTGGTGTTGCGTTTAGCTCTTTGCTGACAGCATCATCTGATAAAACTGCTGCTTATTGGGATTATGAGACAGGCGCTAAAATTAAAAAGATGAAAGGTCATTCTTCGTTCGTCAACTCGTGTTGCCCTGCCAGACGTGGTCCAGAATTGGCAATGACTGGCTCAGATGATTGCACTATAAAGGTACTTACAATTTAGTCTTCCGCTGTGCTGTAACATTAAATGTGCGGGTGAACATTTTTCACTTGTTAGCACCTTATTAGTAATCTTGTATGTATGTTTGGCTAATAAAATATGCTTCTTTTAATACTTAAGGCAGCCTTCAGATTTCTCTCTATTGCCCTTATAAAGCGTTGCAATCACTAAAGATGCCATAACTAATTTCACGTTTGTTTCAATAAGTAACCTGGCGCATCTTATCACGCTAATTTGTTGAACTGTGACTGTGTTTTTCTGCTCTAGCTGTGGGACAGGAGGAAAAAGGGAGCTGTGCAGACATTTCAAAACACGTACCCTGTAAGCCTGGAAGTGTTTGGGCTAGGCTTCATTAATATTTAGTCTTTATGCATGTGTATTCTTTTATGTTTTAGTTTTGTTTGAACATCGCTTTCTGGTTACTGACCATAGTGGGCTATATTCATGAACGAAAATGGTTGCTTTGTACGTCCGCACTTTTAAGTTTTCGTATGTGCCTAGTTCGCTAGATTTTTCTGAAAAGTTTTCTTGTTTCAAATCGCTTGCTTGTTTGATCTTGAAGGTAAGTTTGTGGTTAACACCTAAGCGAATCTCATAGTTGCTTTCGTCCGCGCCATCGCTGTCCGTTTGCATCATGTAGCCTATCGCAAATTTCAAGCCGTGGCTATGGTTATTTTTTGCGTTTGAAGAGTTAACATGTATTCTGTATAAGTTATGTATTCGAATTCTCTTGGTTGATTGCAGGTCACAGCGGTATGCTTTAATGATAATTCGTCACAAGTCATAACTGGGGGAATAGACAATTTGATCAAGGTAAAAAAACTTTTTCTGTCACTGGCTAGAAGTTAAACCTTTTGGCTTTTCTCATGCCCTGTCGCGTTCTCATTTTCTCGCATGTGCACTTATACGTTCCGTTGCACTCGTACACGCACTCATTCGCATGCCCTCTCACCACTCGTCATTCGCTGAGTCTCCCCCATCCTTATCTCGCTCCTCTAGTTATGTATGTATTCTTGTTTCGCCTTGTAGTTTGCCTAATCGCGTTTTCCATGAAAATGGCTTTTATTTCGTGTGTCATGCGAATTTCTAGGTCTTCTATAATTGTAATTGGCCAGTTTTTTAGGTCTTTTATAATTGTAATTGGCCAGTTAAGACTCCAATCAAAGGTTTCTGACGAATCCCTTGGGCGGGACGAAACGTACGTAAGGGTAGCCATTTAATTATAGTTAATATAAATGTAAATTCTGTTTGGCCGTAGCGTTGAACTTATAATTTTATTTGCTGTCGAATTGCTTGAATTTAAGGTATGGGATCTTCGGAAAAACGGCATTTTACTGAAGTTGAGTGGGCACACCGACAGCATCTCAAGTCTCCGTCTGAGTCCAGATGGCTCGTTTGTGCTGTCTAACGCTATGGATAATACAGGTGTGGTTTTCTCCAGGATCGCTGTACTTTTTATACAAGCATACGCTCTATTAGGTATGGTTTCAATAAGCAAAACTCTCTTCAGATCTAACGAGGAAGCCTTGAGAAGTAATTTGTTGCGGATTACGAAGACTACATGAAGCCGAAAAGAACTTTATAAAGCTGCAAATGATTTCTTTTTTGCAGGACGAAGTGTTATTTTTTCCTGGGGAAGATGTTGCTGCCGTTGTTTTTCTTTCATTGCAAATTAAAGTCGTTTTTAATTTCTGCTTCTCCAGACAATATTATGTTTTTATGTTATTATTTTGTTATTGTTATGTTTTTATTATGTTTTTTTTTTTAAATAAAAGATACATAGCTCGTAGCACGTGATCAGTTAGTCCGGTTTTTCCTCGGCTAACATATTCGATACGGTGGCTCTGGTTAGTTTTCGCGTATTTTGCAGAGCTGCATTGCTCTCTCGTTTTTATGTCGCAGTGCGTATTTGGGACATTCGGCCTTTTGCACCACCCGAGAGGTGTCTGAAGTTGTTTATGGGTGTTCAGCATAATTTTGAGAAGGTGCGTATCCAGATTATCAACTCTTATATATCTTCGTATCGTGCTAAGTGTTGCGGGTTGTGTGTTAGTATTGAAGTCGGTTTTATGAAGGGAAAGCCGTTTCATCGATTGTCGTCGGTTGTCGTATGTGCAACAATGTTTTATCAGTTAGCGTCGGTTAGCGGATGTGCAACGGTTTCCATCAATTGTCGTCGGTGGTCCTATGTGCGACTATTGTCTTCGGTTGTCGTATGTGCGACAGTTGTCGTCGGTTGTCGCATGTGCGATGAATTTTCATTATGAAAGTCTTGTGGCGATTTTTCAACTGGGTGTGTCGCTATTGTTGATATCGCTTACCTAGAAGATGGTGGATCTGATTTGTTTAGAATCTTCTGAAATGCAGCTGGTCTCCGGATGGGCGTTATATATCTGCTGGATCGGCGGACAGGTACCTTGTGCTTGTTTACGTTGTTTAGTCATACCCTTGCTGGGTATTTTGTCGGTCTTTGTTCCGATCAGGTTGGGACAGCCGCTAAGGGTTTCATAAATTATTTTTTCCAGTTACGGCTTCAGTTGATCTTTAAATATCAACCGCTTTTGTGCGTTCTTGATATGCCTTGCTAGCGATAAATAATGAATATGTGATTGCGTACGTAGTCATGGACCGCGGGAGTTATTGTTTCCGTATTATTTAGTTGATTTCTATAGGATGTGGTGTGAATGAGGGGTTCTTGGCGCAATATGTTCTTTTGGCCTTCCGTGTCTCCTCTGCGGTGAACAGACGAGCGTGGCTGCTATTCTTTACCGCTTCTCCGAGTTAGTTAATGTACGATAGGACGCGCGTGTGTGTTACCATCAGTGAAACACATGCTTCACTTCAGAGGCGCGTCTTGGAGCTGCACCGATTGCCTTGTGAATCGATATCAGCGAGTTTGCTTGAGATTTTTTGCCCTGGAAGATCTTTTTTCTACTGCAAGCTTTTGCTGCGCGTTCGTTTACGTTTGTTTCTGCTGTTGCGTGCTCGGCAGGTTCGTCTATGTTTGGGATACGGTCACAAGGAAGATTTTGTACAAGCTGCCGGGGCACAACGGCTCAGTAAACGACGTGGACTTTCATCCGGTCGAACCTATATGTAAGTAGTTCTTTTGTACTTGAAGGTTTTCCTTTGACATCGGGGCAGTGACTTAAAAAGGTGCGTTCGATAAAATTTGTGAAAAAATCAGGGTTTTTGTTACAAAGTCGAAACTTCTCGAAGCCGAACGTCTCTTTTGGGAGCCTCGTTTACCTAGCTTTCTATGTTAATATGGTATGCGCAATGAGACTGTTTACTTTCCCCGAAAAACTCCTAATAAAAGCGCCACTTAGCAGCTCTCCTTGGGGGTCATTATGAAAGTAATTTGTGATTGCTGATGCCGACTTTGTGATTTGACGAAATGGAGCTTCCGCAAAGTAAGGTGTATTGAGTCTGGGACGGTCTTGAACAAGAGCTCTCCTTCAATTGGTGTCGCATTTCTACTTCCGTCTCGTCATTATACCTTCGGTTTTCTGTTGTTAATTTACCTTCATTTCCTTCTGCGTTCCTTCCTTTTTGACTCTGCTTCCAATAAATAAAGGAACATGAGCAGACTAATCTCATGTCCGGGGGCCATCTAGCCAAATGAATGATTGAGTGTTTAGCAGTTGGCAATAACTGTTGTTTTGGTTTTCGCTCTTGATCTTGGAGGTAAGAATCAAAGAATGCGACGAATCAGATGCAAAGTCTTTGCCGGTCGCACTGACTGTAATCGCCAGATAAGCGAATTGGGATCACAAGTGAATAATGGGAACGGTTTCTATCTGCGATTATCCTTGACTCGTGTTACAAATGGCCGACTTTAGTAGCGCTATCACGCACTTTCACGGATGTATTCTGATGCTTTTAGTGTGGTGTGCCTTGTCTAGTTTCAAGTGATCTGAAACTTTATTAGATATTGCACGTGGAATAGCATGCGTTACGTTGTTACGTTGAGAAGGTGTATTCGTCGTCTATCCCCATTCGCGCTCAACTTAAAGTTCTAACCTAACCAAGTGTTAACCAATCGTTAAATTACCTTGCCAAAATGATTTATGCCTTCATCCCCGTTTTTAGGAGTTTGTCTAAATTCTTTGCATGTTGATGTACGGTCGTGAGCTGTCTTTTTGGAGATCAAGAGAAGAGATGTCGACATCCAGGTCGTGTAGGGTTTCAAGGAAGTATTTCTGCTTCCCATCTATGGCGATTAATAAACGCGTTCACGTTTGTTTGAGTGGATTCGGCAACCTGTGAGGTTTTAAGATGGCAGCCTTGTAGACACCTAGACATCTTTGCTGTTTTAGTGCTCTCGGTTGGTAGCGACAAGAAGATCTATCTCGGAGAACTGTTTGCCGGATGAATTCTACAGTGTTCTGGCTACGATGTTTCGTTGAAGCTGCTTCTTGGGTGTCGAGTTTTAATATCAAAGGCAACAGTGACGACCGAAAGACGCTTTTCGACTCTGACCCATGCTCGTTCGTGGTGATCTTCGAGAGCTGTGTTGCCTTTGGACATTCGGAGTTCCGATAGATGGACTTGTTAGCTGAACCTGTCTAAAGGAAGACATGTTAAAGCAGACCCCTTGCTCATTTGGCGTTTTTTTTTTAAAGGCCGAATAATATCATGTGATAGTGTGAAAAATAGTCGTTTTTATGAAGTTGTCGTTTAACTCCGTTCAGACCCGTTAACTTTCACGAATTTATCTTTCGGACTCGAGGACGCTAGTTGGAAGTTGCCGTGTGCAGATCATGCACTGCTGAAAAGCAGCCATGCTAAACTATGTCGTGCATCGCTAATTGTGCTTTGCTTGTTATTATTATTATTATTATATTATTATTATTATTATTATTATTTTACGTAAATGTAAAGTTTGGTGTAGCCTAGAGCACCGAATACCATACAGAAAGGCTTGTATCACACGAGTACATATGTTTTGAAATGGGCCAAGTTAAGAAATTCACCAGTTCCTCCATTCCCCAACGCCAGACGCGTTTCGCCCTATGTGGGGCTCATCAGTGACGTGCATGGGAATCGAACCCGGGTCACCGGAGTGGAAAGCAGACCACTTACCACTAGACCACGAGAGCTGAGTAAACTGGTGAGAATTGTACGACATTATGACTTGCTAAGTAAAAAGTACAGAGGCATCCCGGGTTCGGTTCCCATGCGCGTCATTGATATTCTTGTTATTAATTTGTTGTGGTCTTGGCATAGAACTGAGGGCTTAAGGGACGTCTTATTGGTCAGATTTTTTTTCCCTCGATGCATAGGGCGTGTAGTTAAAAGTGATCTCGGTTGCACCTCGATTTTAAATGCTACAATTGCATTTTTGAGATAGGGATCAGATGAGATATTTTCAGTGTATGAGTTTCTCTGGTTCAAGTCTCCGAGGGGGTCACCTTCGTGCCATTTCGTGTATAAATCCAGTGCTTAAGTCACGAGATCCGATCAACCTTGTGACCTGTACGAAATTATGACTTGTGGACTATCAAGCCCATGAGTTAGGCCAAAATCAGCGATCAACTCATATCCAGGCTCATATGCATGAGCTCACGCAATTGCTTTCGCTCAAAGTTTTGAAATTTTTGCAAATTACTAACGCCAGATGAGTTGGGCTGACCGTATGCAAAATAATTTTAAAGTTCATTAGCTGGCACTCAATGTGATACCTAAAAGAAACATTGAGGAGTTTTTTGGCCACCGCGTATGCCAAATCCCTTGTGATTTGGACAAAAAGCGGCAGCGCCTCAACAACAGTTGGGAGCGAGAGGCAGAACTCCACCCCGACAGCCTAAAAACACACGAGAACTAAACAGGAAGCTGCACCCATTCATCTTCATTACTTACAATAAAATTCCCATTAAATAAACACTTCTCCATGTTTTTTTAGTATTTCTCCAATCGCCAGGTGGTCCCATCACCAACAAGTTTCCTTCCAGTACTTTCATTACGATTACCAACAAGATTTATTGGCAGTTCAGCCATTACCATCACCAGACTTCTGTCAAGTTCTGCAATGCATAGTTTTCTTGATGAAGACCCTGGAAGCTGGGCAGAGCGAACGAACTACAAGAGAGGCAACGCAATTGTCGACCAAATGCTGGTAACAAATGATAATGCTGAGGGCTGTGTAGCCCTTGTGCATGAGTTAAGCAAACTCATCACACATGATAATGACAAATTTCAGTTCCTGCTCCAAGTTGTAGCTGATCACAGGCGTCGCTATCCAGACTGTCTAAATCGACATAGCAGAACCTGGAGAACACTGACAGGCTTGGTCTAAATGATGATAGAAATTAAATAACATTTCAGTGACTGCATAAGAATATTTTCAATAACATGGACAATGTTTCTTTCTTTGCTACCTAGGATATTAAGTGTGAAGGGCATTGAACAATCATCATGGCTTAATTAACACGTTCGGCATTCAATATATTTGTCCAGAGTTGGGCGACCTCGAAACATTGTCTGATGAAGAAAGCCACGTATAAGAGCCACCCCTGTACAATGTGCATTCACCCGTTAGTCTAACCGCAGCTCTCCACATCTTTGGCCAACAGACTGTCTCTCTTTTTGAAACGAATCTCCTTGTTGCACTTCACGGGCTCTAATTACCGGACACTTGTTAATTCGCCACTTGCTTTAATTGCCCAACATACGCCCTAGAAGGTGCCATATCCAGCTGAAACTGGAGGAGGGTAGTTGCGGGTAGCATGATCAGATCAGGGAAACCATGAAGCTTAAAGTGATGGCTACTTGTACATTTATGTTAAGGACGGTGATTTCAGTTTGTCCCGTATATCCCATTTCTACTTAAACTCTGCTCAACGTTGTTTTCCATCGAGTAATGATAAAGAGCGCGAAACGTTTTAACTTTTGTTTTGTATCTTTCGTTGCAAGCCATAAAATTATGAAAGGCATAATTTTACAGAAGCTTTATCAAACATTGCACACGTACAAGCATTTACTTGAAACTGAGAAGAAAGGAATTTAAAGCTTACTGTGATCGCTAGATAGTCTCCAAATCGTTCTTAGTGACTTCCTTGGCAAATATCTGCCTGTTTCTCAGGGCAACGTTTTGAGGTATATTGCAATAAACTTGGCTAGAAAATCCAAATGGTTATTTCTATGCCCCTATATATATTTGCCGTTAGCTTTAGCGTCAATTGAATTTTTTTCAGAAAATCTTGTTCGTACAGCATAATTTACATTCAAAGTCGATCACAATCAGCGCAAGTCAATTTTTAGCATTGTTGCAGAGCACAAACACATTAGCTGGCAGCCCATAAGATGAGGTGACGTACGTAAGCAAGTTTAATAAAATAAATGATTCTACCTGTGCAACCAGAGAAAAAATAAAAAAGATCTTTACTTGGAAGGGAAAAAATGTACTCTTTTTTGTCTCAAAATGCTGAACTGAAGCCAATTTTCTTTGCTGGACCAAACGCAATGGAGAATGCCAAAGGCCATTTATTTTAACTTGGCCAAACACGCGTGAAAATAAGGAACGTCTGGTTTAATTGATTTCGGTCGCGGCCTGAAGTTTGAATTTGCGCTCAAGTGCTGATGAATCCAAAGACAGACCAAAACTTTTATCACGCGAAGTACATTTATGAAGCTGCTGAAAAAAGGCCACCACTGTCCTCTAACTCCAGCCTTCTCACTACCGCTCTGATAGATATGCAAGGTTTTGAGTTATCACGTGCAAACGCTTTTCAAAACCCATCCACCCTACAGTACATTTAATTTTGGGTAAATTTGATATGGAGCTTGAGCAATACACCATTAGAGTCTTCCTTGACATATCTAAGGGTTTCAACATAACATGTTATCGAACAAAATGCCTTGGTGTGGAATCTCTACAACAAGAATCTCATGCTTCAGAAGCTACTTAACTTGCCCAGCCAATATATTGATATAAATAAGGTAACTAGTGATATTCTTCCCGTCACTTGTGGTGTTCCATCACTGTTCCTGGTTATTATGTTTGCAGATGATGTTAGCATGCCTTCCTTGCTTGTTGATGTCAGATTCCTGTTTCAACTATGATGCAACAACTAAAGCAAATACCGTAATGGCTCTTTGCAAAATTGCCTGGCCCTGGAGGTCAAGAAGACGAAATGTATAGTATTTGCAGGAGAAAATGGGCTTGATATTTTCCACAGGCTCTATCCAACCTGGTGGAAAAAACTATCAAGGTGTTTATTAAACAAACTTTTAGGTATCATTCTTGATGAACGCTTGTCCTAGAGTAGACATGTTAGGATAATCGAAACTAAGGCCCAAAAAAAATATTGGACTGATAGCCATGCCGAGAAACGTTTTTAATACTGAAGCCGTCAGACGTCTGTATTTTGCGCTTGTTCAATCTTATATGTCCTTTTGAAATATAGCATGGGAAAGCACGTACAAAAGTAAACCATCTAAGTTACATAGACTACAAAAGAGAGCAAGACCCTTAGCGATCTCACATAAAACAAATATATTTAATATTTTTCTAGTATTTACTTATAGACATCAGAATAACTTGCTGCCTGCCAACTTCTCCAGTTACTTTGACCCAGTGAGCTATCGTTACATAAATCGATTTTCAAAATGCGGCTACAAGGAAACATCTGCTGCGAGAAAAAGAAGATTTAGCATCTCTATTAGAGCCCCGATTAACAAATCCTTTGTAAGGAGTTATGTATTTGCAAAAAATATCTACAGTAAAATCAAATATTGAAATGAACAAGCAAAATAAATTATCAACATATCTATGGTAAAGAATAGGTTTCTAGAGCTCATAGTTATGTAGCCAAATGCACTCACTTTTGTAAACGAATTTGCAAGAACATGACCTAGAGTGAATATCAAATTGTGTGCATACGTCAGTAAGTCCGCAATGTCTATTAAGTATTTAGCACGTGTTACAATTGTACTTCTGACATTTAATTTTTCTGCAAATTTCAGAACAGTTCCTGTGATATGACGACGCGGTAGCTGCTATTACACGATTTTTTAATGAAGAGCTAGGGTAAATGCTGGATTTTACTTCGCGGAGTGCCGCGGCTGCACTCCTTTGCAGTTTGCGTCGCAGCCGAGTACATTCAGTCTTTACACCAAGCAGCGTAGGGGAGGTGTGAGCGAAGTTGGTGCATTTACATTTTCATTTACATTACATTACAAGTTTTAAAGATGGATGGGGTAAGACGCTAAGCAGATTTAAAGGCCCATATCATAGCGTTTGTAATGGTTGTATCTGTTCTTAAAATCACTCGCTAGCTTCGTTGCTTGTTTTTGGACAGGCTCAAGAGGCAGGATGTGATTTTTGAGTGTGGAAACGGTACTTGTACACAACACTCCGAATGTGGACGAATATATCTCTTATACAAAAGCAGGAAGCTGGCAGGATCCAGATTTTTTCCTTTTAATAAGACCCATCATCGACATTGGCCTGCTGCTGAGCACTGAGGGCTTCAGTTCATTTCACATTTGTAACTAGTATTCCAAGGTCTCGTGCTTCTGTAGTTTCTATAAGTACATGCATGCCAGATTCATTCTTTAGCTCATATACTTTTTATGTGTTGTCGCTAATGCATTTGGTGTTATATTTGCTAGTTTCCAAGACTTTTGAAATGACCTGAAGGCTATTGAGTGCCTGAAAATAAGCCTAAGCAGTGTAGATACAGATCTTACACGCTCATTCAAAATCATTGGGCTAATCTCATCAGGTGCTGGGGACGAATCTGTTCTTATTTTTTGCTGCACATTGTACACTGAACTAGAGTCTACATTCACTTCAAGTCCCTCAATCTCAGCTCGACTTTGAAATTCTTCTTCCACTGATAAAAAATCCTGATTCGGTACTTCTCTGGTATAAGCTTTCTTGAAATACTCACCGAGGAACCAAAGGTTATTTCACCAAGGTTTCCTAGCAAACATGTTGAAGAAGTGACAGGGTGGGATGTGTTACTGGTCTGACACCATTCAAAAAATTTTTAAATTTTGAAGTTTCTCTATGTGAGATTGCTTGTTTCCTTCATGGCAGGTGACGTTTATTTTTCATTCAAACGTGCCCTAAGAAACGTTTACGCATCCCTATACAATTCTGCTTTGAAATCTTTCTTATTTCTTTAAATATGCTATTGCGAATAATTTGAGATTGACTAGCCAAGTTCAGCTTTCTAAGCATATGGCTTTTTTCGTATTGGTTAGCACAGGTTTGTATTTATCATATAATTCAAGGAGCAAACAGCTGCACCTCAGCTTGTACGGATGTTATTTCACATTCCTTTGTCAACCCATTATATACGACAGGGTGGACAAGATTCCATCTGCTACAGACGGTATATTAAAGTTCTCTCGTCAAATATGCTTTCTGTTACTTGTAGGTGAATCATATGGGTATATGTTGTGTTCCCTTGTTTGTACATCTGAGCGACATTTCATTTTCAACTAATTATTTGGTCATGCTTGTGCCCAGTGCGGGTATGAATTATATACTAAGTTGTCCGGGGTGATTAAATGCTTTCACAAGTTAATTTAGAGCTTCTATCATATGTATTTGATAATGTGCTAGTTTCTAGACCTGTGTTAAAGTATGTTTTTTTTAGCATCTTATATCTGTTGCCTTAAGATGAATGGCATTTATGGTTAGGGGTGATTAAATGCTTTTGCTAGCTAATTTAGACCTTCTATCATATGCATTTGATAATGTTGTGCTAATTTCTAGACCTTCGTTAAAATTATTTTATTTTTAGTATCTTATGTCTCTTTGTTTGAGTATTTATTCTATACACTATCTTTGTCTGTGTAATGATCTATGGAAGTGCACCCATCAGAGTTCACTAATGAAAATTTTGAAATTGTATGGCAAATTTATATTCTTTGGTGATTTACTGCGTGGATTTTGTGTCACTGTAGCTTTGAAATTGACTGAAAGCACTGAGTAATTGCTCCATTATGTATGTAGTGTGAGCTTTTTGCATGTAAAAATGTTTAATGTTGTGGTTGGGGTTTTGCTAGTGTTGTGATTGAAAAATGTCCCTGAGATCATTATGCGATATTCTATTTTTTATCGTGTGACAAGTGCGCCTCATTAGTAACTACAATCGGAGTGCAATGGTTTACGAGACCATCTTTTCTTAGTGACCTTAGTCCAGTATGTAGCAATGGTTTGTGCCTTAGCTAGGATTGATTGCATGATCTCTCAAAACTATGCTTGAACATGATTCTGAATTTTGGTTTTTCAGTCACTAAGGCATTTCCAGCGTCTAAAAATGCCTGACAAGTTGTTGTTTTATGCATGTGAACACTGCAGTAAAGTATTTAAAGATTTTTTGGGAAACATTTAATGCAGAATTGTTGATATCATGGCGTGGAGCCTTTTTCGCAAGGCACCAAAAAAGCCGACTTCTGACTTGGTTGCAGATAGTGATTTTGACAACCAAGTTCAACTATTTGCAGACGTTGAGGTAGCCACTAAAAGAGTTTACAAGGATGCCAAGAGATATATAGAAGATAATAATAATGTTACTAAGGCTCAGCAGCGCATCTGTCAAGACCTTTCTGTAACTGCTTCGAATATCAGCAAAAGCGACGACCTGAAGAAAATTATTGACAACATGCAGGTTGCAATGACAAAGCAATCTGAGTTGTGTGTTGAATTGAATGCAAACGTGAAGCGAACATTTATTGATCCCTTGAAGAAGTTCAGTACAAATTTTAATACTGTCAACAATGCCGTAAAGAGGCGAGAGCAAAGCCTACAAGATTACGCTCGGTATTTGAATAGAAGGGAAAAGTTCATGGAAAAAGGTGCTCCGCATTTGCAATCTGGCAAGTATGATGCGAATGAGCGCTACTTAACCCTTGCTAAAGCAGACTTTGAGCGTCGTAACCGAATGCTACTTGAAGAACTACCGAAATTCTACGAGTGTAGGACAGCATATTTTGAACCATGCTTCCAGGCACTTGTGCGTTCCCAGCTTCAGTATTATAAAACATCCCAGGATGTGTTTGAGGAGCTTTCATGTAATTTAAGCTCATCTGGCCAAGACTTTAAAAGTGATCAGTATGTAAATGAAGTTAACAGTCGTCTTGCGGATATAAAGTCACTGTCAATAGTAGCTGGAAAGTAGTGAACTTACGATATCATCAGCCTTTAGCTGGTTCTGGAGCATATTGTGCTTGTTTGTTTTGTCCAATGATTTCAATGCTATGCTTTGATGTGGTCACCTTTATCTATTGTTTGGTTCTCTGTGCATACAGGACTGTTTCTTGCATATTTTAGTTGTGAATTTGAACTTAAGTAATTAAATTCCATTTGCATGTCTGATGTGTTTACTTTCGACCCTTGTTTATCAGTCTTGGCTGTTTGTTGCTTGTATCATAACTGACTTGCCAAGGCTGCTTTGCTTCAATCTCAACAAAATAGATAGTTCTTGGTTTGCTTTATCTAACTTCATCTAGCCACAGGGTATTCGAAATGTTTGGAAGGCTAGAGTAGCATTGTTTATCGTATGCGAAGTTATCCTACATCATATTACAAGTCATCCTAGTTAAAAAAAAGAAACTATTTGGATTTAGTACATTCGCAATGCAAACTATTGAGAGATGTTTAAAGTAGCAGGCGTCACAGGACGAGAAGTGCAAGACGGGTTGATGGCGCGTATGCATAAATTATTTAAGGATTATCGGAATAAGGCATCTACCAGAAATATACTATTAATTAAGGAGTTTGGCTTTGCTTATAGGTATTAACGATGGATAGGCCGAATGCTACGCCAGCTAAAAACTAGGGAAGGTAGTTAGAAAGATATGGTGTTGGAAAGCTCGCCGTACTTTTTGGTTCAGCTTCATTACAACCTCATTTCCTGACGCTGGGAAGCTGTGCTTGAAGCCAAGCTTCAGATCAGATTCGCGAATGGTAGTGACGATTTCTCTTTGGGAACCACGCGGATACTGCTCTGGCCAATTAGGACAATGGCGAGCTTAGTACTGCTGGCCAGGTCATAGTTCATGTCTAGTACGTGTCGTCGTCCCAGGTAGAAGTGTACCTCCGACTGCACTTGGGAAGCCCTTGACCGATCTTTGCCGAAATGCTCAAGTCCGAAAACGCAGATCATGCAGAGCGCCATTTCAAGTCTGATAAAAAATTGCATCTCATACTTCCTCGTTAGTGCCTCGAAGCCGCGTTTAATTTGGGTGAGATCGGCACCAACTTTCAAGAGTGTTCTGATAAATGATGATGGTGGAGTTTTTATTTAGTAGAATGTGGGAAAAATGGACCGATGGAGTCAACCAAATTATGAAGAGCTGCATCAGTCCGGCGAACGCAGACATTGATGATCCAGGCATACAAGATGGCGCCTTCGTGGATACTTTGTTGCGACGATCCTGACGACGATGTACTCTTGCAGCAGAATCTGGCCATACCGTGGATGCCATGATTGTACCACTTTAAGGGGCACTAGAAAAGTCTCCCAGTTAATGCTCGATTTTTCGCGGTATTTGCTGCAGTAGTCGGAAGCGTTGCTATCCGCTCTGCGTCGAAGACCTTAAAGAAATGAGCCATCGAAATCAGTAGCTCGGTTGTCGCAAGTTTAGAAATCAATAGCTCGGTTGTCGCATTGAAATTGCAAATTCGTTTATCTCTCGAAGGACTATTTAAGACTTAAAGTCTTTCGAATTCGATCCTGGTGCCCCGTCTGGGGTTGGCTCTCTCTCTGATCGAAGACCGTAAACTGAAATCGTCGGATGACGGTGCATGAATCTAGTCTACGATTGACGACCTCGTTGGTCCTATCTGCAGAAAAGGTGACAGCCTTCTGCCCACATGTCTCCTGATTGGTACTTGACCGAATGCGTACGTAACTGTTTGGGAATCGTGGCTTATTCAAGTTAAACCGAGATGCCGCTGTACGACCATGGGTTTTTCCAGTTTTTCCAGCGGTACGAACATGGGTTTTTCCAGTTTTTCCAAGCATGATGCGAGTGGCTTGGTTTACGTAGTGACGTTTGCGATACATGGCAGGCTGACGCAGTTGGTCGACGTAACTACGTGTCATGAGTCAAGCCGACAGCTTTCGTTCGGCTATGTCTCGAAGTCAGTAGACGCTTTACGTAAATTCGAAAAGCGTTCTGTGCGCAGAATGTAAGCTTAATCCTGCAAGTCTATTCCAAAGTATGTAATGAATTAGATAATAAATTAGAATGTAAGCTTAATCCCGTAGGTCTATTCCAGAATGTCTTAGCCGTATGAGTTTATCCGGCGCAGAGATATCATTGATACGGCATGCAAATGAAGAAGTAAAGAAGACTCTAAACCAGATAGATACCACGGTCCACGAAAGGCAAGAGCAGACTGAGCAATAGCTTTGAAGGAATGACAGTGCGGGTGCGTTGAGGAGCAGCTATGGATGAAATCTATACTAGAGATATACGAACGCAACCAAAATGCATGTAATTCGGATGAGGCGAAGCCACGCGGTGGAGAAAAAGCACCCGAGGGCAGAAGGCATGCGACAAGTAAACAACACCGTGTAGATGTTTCAAGATCCGCCACATCGGACGCATAGCAAAAAGGTAGCTGGTTGTCAAGCTGCGCAGAAGCCCACCTCTACGAGCTAAACTACTAGTCGCTGACAGAGAAGACAAGCAAAAGCTTAGGATATTTTGGTTTACATTTCAGGTATTTTTCGCGTCGTCTACAAAACGAGCTTGAGGGAAATGCTTTGCGACGCTAGCAAAATACAGGCGGTCCTAGCTGCGCTTACCGTTTCGATTATCAGCTCTCGTGGTCCAGTGGTAAGTGTTCTGCGTTCCACTCCGGTTAGGTTCCCATGCACTTCACTGATGAGCCCCACCTAGGGCGAAACGGGTCTGGCGTTGGAGGAATGGAGGAACTGGTGAATATTGTTCACGATTGATATTAATAATTTATAGAACAAGCGTCGCCCAAGCAACGTGACGCAGGTCATTCCGATAGCCTCGTGTGCGATAGCGAGGCCACTATTGTTCACTGAATGTCTGCTTCGTAAAAGATCGAGTGCGCAACCTCACCATGCCTGTCAGTGATTGTCAACGTTTGAGTTTGTGCATCTTCAAGCGCCTGCTCATTAGACAAGTTTTCAGGGCAGTGAAAGTTTTTCGCTTTACGGACATAATTTGATTTGGGGATCTATCATTGCGTTGTCAATGACAGAGGTAACAAGAAAAACTATGCACCAGTGTACAGTCACTAAAAAAGATTCTTTCACATAATTACAAATAGAAAAAAAGAAAGATTTTATGAACAAAAACATTTTCTTATCGCGTGGGGGTGCATCATATCAACGTATGGTAAATAGCGAACAAAGGCATAAACGTCTCCGAAAAGTAGAGACCTAAAAAATCGATTATGATTTTGTCCATGCTTCAAAACCGAAAAAAATATCGGAAATGGGTGAAAAAATAATTTAAAAAATTATGTAAAAACCCAAAGGGGGCATACACTGAAAATATTACGACTCTATAATTTACATAACCGAATGGCAAATTAGTAGCTTCGTGCATATAATGACATTTAAAAAATACGCGCCTTGGCAACATTACGTAAATATTTTACCCTACAGCGCAGGAACATTTCATGCTAAGAGTATAAGTAACGCCGAACATAACTCGTGTATTCCACCGTCCAACTAACAGAGCTAGGTCCACCTACGACAAACAACGCAAATCTGAAGGGTGCGTAAAACGTGAACACTGAACACGACCATTGTACAATACACTTTTGAAGTTTAATAATCGAAGTAAACAAAGGCCAACAAATCCATCGATAGAGAGGACCGGGTTCTGATCGCCTAGCAACCGCCGATATGTCTACAAACACACAAATTGCTACAAGATTAGCGTTCGATGAAGTGGGGCTCGCGACCCCACTGAACTCGTAAAACTGGAGCAATTCTAAACAGAAATCTTGACGAAACTATGACCCTCAATGCACGGTACTCAAACGGCGAATAGAAGGGCGCGGATCGAGGCACGATATAGTAAGGATGTTACAGCAAAACAGCAAAACACAGCGCTTTGATGCCAGGCGTAGCGCATGTAAAACGGCTTCGGCAAATGGTCGACGACCGACGCACATACGGAGCAACCAATATTCCACTGCACAGTTACGACGTTTAAAAATCAAGTTCTCTACGACGTAAATTAAACGATGGAACAGCACGGACGCTTTTTCACAAAGCTACTCCGCTGACGTTCCCCAGCCTACATCATAAATAATGACCGCGGAAAGAAATAAATAGCAGCCCAGCCAACAAAAAACATCCGTAGAAGAAACGCTAAATAGGCCGCAGGCATTTTAAAGAGGACACGAAAACGGGGTTTCCAAGAAAACTGACACAAGGAAGCAACGAGGCGACCACTTCACATGACAATATCCAGGTTTGCTCACACCACAGACGGCAAGCGACTAAACACAGAACAAGTTGCTTAAGCGCTGACTGGTAATGACTTCATGCTCTTATTTGAAAGCAATCAGGTGAAATCTCTGCACCAGCAAGCATAGCGACATTGCGAGCGGCTGGGACTGGGGAAATTTTGATAGGCTGGAGTGGCCGACAGACAAGAGCCTGCTAAGGACAAAATGCATGATCATCTCGAAGACTTAATCGAACAAAAAATTAATCATTTGATTGACATCGGCACGAGAGATTTAGCCTAATTTCATTACAGCTTGAGATTTAGCCTGCAAGAAGGACGCATCTAAAAAGATACATGAGCTCAAGATTCTGCCCTTTGACGCAGCTTATTAATCTCCAAACCGCAGCGCAGCTCCTAACTAGGTTGTAGCCAAACAATACAGGGGGAAATCCTGGAGGGAGTGGGCGGGAGAGAGTTGGTCGATTTATATATCAGACTAGGCAGCTTCTGCATTTTGCAAATACCGAAGGATCCACAGCTAAATTCATCATCAACGAAAACGGTACGATTTAATTTCTATCGTCGCTTTTGTCCGGAACCAAAGCTGATTCGTCGGCCACAACCGCCGGACGGACATCTGCGTCATTAAACTCACCAACTGGCTCTGAAGTTGCGACGTCCGCAGCAAGCTCCAGTCGGGCTGCAAAGGGAGACTTTTTAATACCTTTCTGAACAGGAGACTGAAGAAGGATAGCGTTCTCACTGGCATTCGCATCGTCCAGCTCCAACTGATAAAGGCGCGCCAAATTAATGTGCTCCTAAAGAAATACATCATCTTTCAGAGACGTTAACGACGCGCGCACATACAAACACACAAACAAACAAAAACACACACATTAACACCACATTAAGCGATATTAATACCTCTAATTACTGACACTTCGATATATTGCATGCATATTACGCATGTAACGCAGAGTTTAAATAATCTCTATTATGTAAGGAATACCACACATGGATATAGAATTCCATATCGAAATATACATCCATAAAAAACCATATCACACGGCAAAAACACATACACCAACACACACAAACACACACACACACACATCAGTCCGCTCTCCTAAACAGACACAGCTAGCCGCACCAAATACACGCACGCAAAACAAATAAGAAAACACTTAAGCGATATGCCAAAGTAATCAAGTTGCTTGCACAGGGCATAACTCCTTAGTAGAAATGAATGGCTCACCGTTTCGTCGTACTGCAAGTCGCCCAGCGTCTGCGATAGGACGGCGAATACCGGTCTGCCTTCGGGTTCACGATTCCAGCATGCTCTCATGACGTCGAATCTAAAAGCCAGACGGTGCCCCACTGAAAATGATATTTCCCCACATTTCACATGATAAAAGAAGCACGTACGCTCAGGCAATATTCGCAATTAGGATGCCACAATCGAGTTTGCTGGTCAGAGGGCCAGGCTCAAACACTGCAGACGCGATAGTGTAACCATCCCACGCGAATCCGAACTACAGCTAGCAGAATGCGCATTCGAGTTTGGTCCGTTAAGGCAAAAAGCATATGAAAAACAACCCCGAAGTGGTCGTAGCATTAAGAACGAAGGCCAAGAAGCAAAACGGAGAAATGCATTTGTGGATTTTTCGGAGATGGGAGATATTATTTCCAGCCTGGATCCAGAATCATATCATTTCGCGAAAGGCTGCCAACAACGCTTCTTTCGCGTAGACAGAGAACTGCATCGCCATAATGGAGCGTCTCGAGACACCATCCAACTTGTGAGATGACACCCTTCCATTTTGTTGGCGATTGCCTGCTTGCTGTCTGCCCTGGGGCAGTACGGATTGTAGCATACAGAATGCATACTCGCTCAGTAGGCGGGAAGGCCAATAAATCGAAACTACAACCTTCTGCCTTGCAAGAAGATGCCGCGAGACGTCGAGTAGCTCGCTGTTATGCAGTATTGGGATAATTCTCTTATGCGCAACATATGAGCAACATTATCCCACAACAGCTTAACCCATGTGAACATCGTTATATAATCCTCACAAGGCTTGACTGATGTGGTCCGGTTTGGGCATCGTGTACCCGGACTCCAGCTCTACCAACAGTTCCTCCGTTCTGATTATGCCAGGATAGGGTATCCTACCAAGGGTCACCACCTCCCACAATAAAACTCCGAACGACCACCTACAAAATGAGCGGGCCGAAAAAAATATTATTGGCATCCCATGAAAAAGCATGTGCCACAGGCTCCAAAAACATGGAGTTTAATAGAAGATAAAAAGGATCTAAGCAGAATAAAAAATTAACACACCTAAGAACTTCATAAACACAACTCGTCAGTTAAAAAAAAAACAACAATAAAAACATGAAAGTAGACGCCACCGGAAGAAAAATAAATCGTTAACCACACGAAACATTTCCTGCTTTCAAAAAATATCGACTAAAAGTACGGAAGGGCAAAAATTCGGTTCGATAGGACAGCTTGTTGTTCCACAGCCATGTACCTCAGTAGCGCTTGCGAGTGCCGACGCACGACGAAACGCACAAAAACGCACGACGTAATAACAGACAATGCAATAAGCTCTATAAACTTACACGTCGGACTGTGACGAGAATTCGTCGCGAAAGAGAGACTCATATGCCAACCATCGGACCGGCAGCTGTCCCTGTACAGTGGAGAGCGTATGCGGGTCAAAAACACTTCTGCAGAAAAAGGACTCGTCCCATCTTTATCATAACCTTCAGTTTCATAATTAGGAAAGTAACAGTTGAAAGGGGTAACTAATCTGAATGGAGAATCATTGTTAGCAAATCAGGCTCATTCTTTCGTCCTCATTTGCATCAACGCAAGCAGACTGGCTGAATCAACCCTTCTGGCAACTTACCCCTGTGACCTTTCTGAAAACGTTTTCCGTATAGACCTCGCGACTGATCCCGTAATCAGTCACTTTGCATATGTGCTCTCGCCCGAGCAAAACGTTACGACACGCCAAATCGCGATGGATGATCTGAGAAAATAAGGACAACCTCAATCAAGGCAGGATCGAACACTCATTTACGACACTGCGTCTCAGAAACATCAGAATGCGTAAGAACTCCAATAGCTACACCATGCTTACACAACGAGCGAGGCAAACATGCAAAGTGGTACGCACTGAACGCGGCATAGCATCAGTCTGTATGGGAATCAGGAACAGTACGCTAAAAATATTTATCAAATCTTGAAACTCATATCGGAGAACAGCAATAAAAAAACAACAACAATAGCTAAACAACACAACAATTCTTCAAATTTCTAAAAACTTTTATTTCAGTTGAAGCTCTTTGACTCAAAGAAAATAAACCTGGCATTAGCCTAGCAATACTAATTGCCAAATAAAATTCTTTGGTTTCAGATTTTTTTTTATTAGTTTTAGATTGCAATTGCAGCAGGACAACCATCTTGCGAAATCAGTCATAATTACTAGACTTCAAACCCTGCATTTAACTCGCACGATATTCCACCTACCCCCCTCCCTATGTTCAATCGAGACTCGAGCAGTGAGTGCATGTTCCAGAAGAAACTTTGCTGAAGGTTCCCTGTAAGAATTCTTAGAAGCCCGTTTAAGGAGCTAATAAATTTACAGCTATGTTACACCCGAGCGCCCTATTCCATCGACCAATCTAAAGCGAATGATGACCCAGGCGTATTCTTTAGGTTATTAGAATCTCCACAAAGGCAAGGACAAGAGATATTCTATAAGAACCCAGCAGCTCAATGTGGAGATAATTGATAACTCGGCAGTTTCATGTGTAACGTGCAAATAAACAAGACATGCGAAACTTTTTACGGCGATGTTAAGTAACCTTCACCTCTGCATACCCTGGACCCTGCAAGTAAGGACGCTCAATCTTCACTCGAAGATTAAAGAATGTCTACAATACCTGGCACGATGCGAGGTACTTCATGCCGCAACTGACTTGCCAGGCATAAGCCAAGAGCTGCGCAGATGATATGGAGCTGGCTTCTGTCAGAACTTCGCAGCTTTCCCTGTACGAGCGATGTGCGCGCAGGGTGTCCAGCAGGCTACCGAGAGGGGCGTACTCTTCGAGGACATATACATTATCTATGGAAAGGAAAACAACCTAGTATGTGATAGAGACCAAAGCATAAAGTAACAAGGCCAGTGACAAGTATAACATACGTTCCAAACTAAAACTAAATAGCTCGCCTACACAGCAAGCGAGCAAACTTGAGTTGGAGCTCATTGCGAGAAACAGGGAACATGTTCGCTAACCTATGCTCTTCACGAATGGGCTAGCTCATCGCAGAAAACTACAGTCGACATTCTGAAAAACGGCACTCACTGTCAACGATCCTGTGGAAAGATAGGATTAGCTACTTTTTTGGAGGCAAAGCAGATAGAATCAGCCTTGTTCTACTTGGGGGATAAGAGCGTACTCCCCTGCAGTGTGCACCCAGTAAGACAAAAAGCACGAGCGAGCCACGATCGTCCAAATCATTGAGCGCAAAGGAATTGGGAAATACCAGCAAGATCATAAACATGAAAGTATTCGGAGACCATTCAGGAAATATGCGACAAGATAAGACACGTTAGATGGTTCAGGCCACAACTTCCGCGACACAGGCACTCCAAGTAAGCAGGAGCACCAGCGGTTTCCAAACCAAACAACGTCGAGTCCTTTAAGAGCCACTATAAGCCCAACGTTGCACTTCCGATTCAGTTCACGTACATTAACGCCCCGCCCAGCCATCTTAAATAAAAACCCTCCACTGGTGTATTTCGTGCCAGGCGGCGTATTGAAGAGCCGAGTAAAAAACATCTGTGTACATTCTGACACCCTAGAAAGCTCGAACAAGAAGGAACGCGCTGACTGGCATAATCAAGGTACCATACAAGATACATGCGGCCACGATCAACACATTCTCCTACCGTCAAGAACGCACCATCCAATGAGCCCAATTACATTCGGGTGCCTGGATATCTTGCGCATCATCTGCAACTCGGAAAGGATATCACATCGCTCTTTGCTCCCCGACTCCTCTGAAATAAAACAACGGCAACCATGGGTTCACTACCAGAGGTTTCGCAGTTTCTGCCTGCATCATTGAAAGTTTAAAGCGTGGAAACCAAAACAAGCACATTTACAACAACGAAAGTCCCGAATATGGGCTCTCATTTAAAATGCGGCGCTTTCTAACGCGGATTCCCCGATCAATCAAAACACCGAAAGTGCACACACATACACACACACACAAACATATATATATATATATATATATA